>JACCGJ010018136.1:0-10622 GCA_013407085.1 Atriophallophorus winterbourni | reverse complement strand
AAAATTGTAAAGGAAATATCTACGGTACTAGCAGGGCCTCTATGTGAGTTATATAACGAATCGTTCTGCAAAGGCATCCTACCAGATGACTGGAAGAAAGCCATTGTCGTACCCATTCCAAAGGGAGGTTGCGCGAACATAGTTAAGAATTTCCGACCGGTAAGCTTGACTAGTGTTTTATGTAAAACCTTGGAGAGACTAATCAGGGATCGATTGTGCAGCCACCTCGTGCACAATTCATCATTAAGCACGGTTCAACATGGCTTTCTTAAAGGAAGGTCGTGTCACTCAAATCTTTTATGCTTTTTAGATCGAGTTTCTAAGACACTGGATGAAGGCGGACGGGTAGATGTCTTTTACTTAGACTTTAGTAAGGCGTTCGACTCGGTTAGTCACAGGTTCCTAGGGATGAAGCTCTCGGCCAAAGGCATATCTGGTAAGCTTCACGACTGGATAACCAGTTTTCTTCGTGATAGATCCTTCCAGGTCCGTGTCGGCGATACTACCTCTGAATTCGCAACAGTTACCAGTGGGGTCCCACAAGGTTCAGTATTAGGCCCAATACTTTTTCTGATCTTCATCGATGATCTGGCATCGCAGTTGTCATGTCCCTGCTACATGTTTGCTGATGATGTCAAATTCACCGGATCCAGTGATCACGGTGATTTGTTGAGAGATATTGAAAAGGTCATTAAATGGTCTCAGGATTGGGATCTTCCTCTGAACTATAGTAAATGTCATCTGTTATCTGCAGCAGTCGACAGAATTACAGTGACTGCGAATAACGGTAGGATCGACTTTCAATCTATTCAGAGGATTAAGGATTTGGGTATAGTCGTAACAGCGGACTTCAAATGGGCTGCGCAGTGTGCCACCGCTGCACAACGAGCTAGAGGAGAACTCTTTAAGCTTAAATCCGTTCTGACATGTAGAACGCCGGAAGTGTTTATCTCTTTATATACGGCGATTGACAGGCCGCATTTAGAATACTGCGTGCAAGCCTGGAGCCCCTTCTTTCAAAAGGACATATTACTATTAGAAAGAGTCCAACGACTGGCTACCAAAATGGTTGAAGGTATGTTTGGGAAACCCTACGAAGAACGTCTAATTTCTTTAGGTCTCTTCTCCCTTCGGCGGCGGCGTCTACGGGGTGACCTCATAGAAACTTTCAAAATCCTGAAAGGCTTAGGCGACGAGGGCTGTCAAATCCTGTTCTCTCGAGCGATCAACCCCTCAACTAGAGGACATACATTAAAGCTCGCGAAAAACCACAGCCGTCTGAATCTTAGACAACACTTTTTCAGTGAAAGAGTGGTAAGCTTCTGGAACAAGCTGCCTGAGGAACTAATAGCTTGCACATCAATAGGTGCATTCAAAAGGGGTTTAGATGCCTTGTGGCTGGGGCTTTTCCCAGACTTTTTCCCGTGAATATGCAGGTTGTCTGTCGTCAGAATTGTCCATTTTTTGTTCATTTTGAAATTATATGGTCTTTACCACAATTTTTTGAAAAAAAACAAAAAAATCCTGTTATATAATGCCTCGTTTTAAATGTCATGTTTTAAATGTACGCACCAATTTTCCATAGCTAACCTCTCACCGGCTTGGTGAAGAGAAACCCTTTTCGTTTTTCTCAGTCGCAACTACAAATTCTGGGACAAAAGGACGGCTTGGAAAACATCGGACGTATCTTCGCATACGACGAGAATACCAGAGGAAAATGAACCAACTTTGGCAGTGGTGGGCGCTCCTTTGAAGCTTTCCACAGACGGAAATTCTGGACGCTCGATTGGCTTATCCCTTGGCGGCGCGATCGTCGAGGATATCCAAATCACAATAAGAAAAAACGCACTGGCAGTGTTGGTTGCTTCTCTGCAGCTTCCCACCGAAAGAAATTCTGGAGGCTCAATTGGCTCGTTAGCCACATAATGTCCTGTGCAAACTGAACTGAACTGAACTGAACTGAACTTTTTATGTTATTTTCTTTTTTTCAATCTCTGCTCCAGAGTAAATTGCATGCGCTTCGTTTGATTATTTCGATGCAATCTAGATGAAACTTTATTACTGTGTGACATTGCGCGAAAAAAATTAACTATCTCACCCTTGTAAATTTACCATCCTTTATTAAACGGAATAATGTTTAAAAATTCCGCTTGAAAAAGTCATTTTACAATTTATTTATTTTGTACACATTGATAACCTGATCATGTTTTGCATGCCTTGGTTTACCAAGAATATAGTATTATTATTATTATTATCATTATTATAAAAGGTTGATCGGCGATGAAATTTGTGGATACCTAATCAAACATTATACACAGAATGCCGCGCAGAACGCGATCCTAAAAGATAGGTCATATCTGACTAATTTTTTTGTGCTTTCTAAACGAGGCTACTAAGACGATGGATGGCAATATGGCAGCAGAAGTTTTCTGTGTTCACTTTAGTAAGCCTTTTGATGTAGAAAACATAAGCTGTTGCTTCTCAAAATCTCAGCCATAATATTATCGGTATATCTACTGCTCTGGATTCGAGCATTCCATTGCTGTGCCATTCCTTTTCTGTCAGGTAGATAATACATACTTCACATGAGCGCATATAACAAGAGGGGTTTCCCAGGCCTCAGTCTTGGGGCCGTTGCAGTTTTTTATCTTCACTGATGATCCAGCTAACTCACTGCTTCCACCATATTATCTGTTTGCTGACGACGCCATATTAGTCAGTAGGTCGGATAACTCCTATCTGATAAATAACGTAGAAGCTGTGACGAAATAAACGGCCAAGTGAGACTTTCACCTTAACCTAGAGAACAGTCACCTGCTCTCTACACTGGTAGGAAACATGACTATCTGTACACCATCAGCCTACACGGAGTTTTGTATGGCAAAATCTACCAAGGACTTCGGAATAATAGTTTTCGCAAACTTTACGTGTGGCGACCAATTTGCTGCCTAATAAGGGCCGGGAGGGAACTTTTTCGACAACGTTCAGCCTTCACTTGCAGAAAAGCGAGGTGCTGTTACCCGTCTACAACGCAATAGTAAAGCCTGATTTAGAATACTTTATTCAGGATTCGAAGCGTTTTTACCAGAAGGATATAGTGCAGCTAGAAAAGGTACAGAAGCTGGCCTCCCGCATGATCTAGGGGTTGGCATGCAACAACTATGAAAATCGTCTCTAAGCATTAGCATAGAAAGGATCGTACAGACACCTTTAGAGTTGTCAACAGTTTGAGCTGACTCAAATTAGATGTCTTCTCTTAATTCTCTCATCTCGTTAGTAATTGAGATCATATTCTCAAGCTAAGTACTCAGAACACCAGGCTGGGATCCAGAATGCACTTCTTTAGAATAAGTGTAGTAAACGCATGGAACTCACTCTCCACAAAACTAGTCTCGGCAGCATTGGGAAAATGCGTTCAAACATGGGCAGGTGCTTTTTCCGGCGCATTATCCTTATTATTAAATACCTCCTTGTCAATAAACAGAACAAACATTTTGAGTATCTTTTTGTAACACACAAAATGCGTTTCTTTTCCAACTTTTCGTTTTTTGTCGACATTAACTGCCGTCCATCGACTTCTCTATCAATTGGACATGCAACAATAATCAACTGTTACCTTTCGGTGATAAGACCTCTTAATAATAATATATATTCTTCGACATCCAAGGCATGCAATACATGATCAGTTTATTAAAATTTGAACAGCAAAAAATATAACAGTGCAAACGACCGAATTAGGCAGAATTTTCAAAAAATTTTCCGTTCAATAATGGAAACGAATCTATAGTAGGTAAGAAAAAATTCCTAATGTCTGATAACAATGAAGTTTTATTTACATTTTGTCATGATTTACGAATGGCAAGGATGCGAAAAAAATTAAGAACATAAATGGAAGTTAATTATGGAGAACGTGGTGCGAATTGTAATGAAGTTGTCATGAAAAATTGATTAAAAAAATTATATATCCATCAATTCATGTTTTTACCGTAAGGTTGGTTGAAATGATTGAAAAGGGAACATAAATATTTCGGAAAAGGAAAATCTAAGAAATTGTGGGGGACGAGAGAGGGTGTGGTATAAATAACATGAGAGAAAGGTACGCTGTGTGATCCAATACTCTTGAAGAATTGTCGACGAATCGAAACAAAATTTGGTCACCAGCCGGATTTTCGTTATCTGCAGGAGAGTGAATCGCATACGGAACAAATCTCGGGCGGATAGATTTTGAGCCAGTTTCAGTGATGGCTCGCTATTCGAAGACACTGGAAGATAATGAAAGATATTCTCTTCACCAGCATGTATGATGTATGTATGAAAGCATAAGCCTGATCCAGGCAAAGTGCCGTGCAGTCAGAGACTGCACGTGGGCTAAAATACTGTCAGGTTGCCCAGGCCTAGACAGATATGGTGAGAGGTCATCAAAATGAAATAGTACATCATTTAAAAAATAAGAATGTACATTAGAAATATATTGTTTTCCACTTTTTCATTTTTTTGATTTGTTCGGTAGATTTACTTCAATTCACAGGTACACACGCCTTTGCTCCCTACTAATCAATCCTGGGCGTTGCGGGCGTTTTTAAGCTCACCTCTAAAAGAATCTTGACTTTGACTTAGTTAAACATCGCCAAGTGATACTGATACTGATACAGATCAACAAGGCGGTTGTATATGAATTTAGCAACCTCCATTGCCACCGACAGAGGCAACATACTAATTACACTATCATATTGAGATCGTTGAGATCGCAGTAAGACTGATTCAGTGATTCGATTTAGGCAAACCTAAGACGATGGTTGTTCACCGCCTTTTTGCATTGTATACCCTAGACAATTTTGAAAGAAGATCGTTTCCCATTTAATACAGACTTATGGTGAGAACAACCACAATTGAATATTTCGACTATCCAGCTTTTACGCAATTTTTCGCACCTTCTATGAACGTTATATTTCGAACGACAGTATTCTTCAGAACATTTGTTTCCACCGATCCTGTCATTATAATTCGTGAAATTACGAATCACATATTGATTTTCTATCAAAACTGATTAATTACAGTTAACCCCTATTATTGTAAAATATTAAAGATTGTACATATTAGGCTGTGTATAGTGAAAAAGTTTGGCGATTATTAATCAGATATAGTATGACTTTGATAATCAAGAAATAACAAATTTTATTGGATTATTATTTTGTATTTCACCGTCATTCAATACGGTACCAAATTTTGAACGCGAGAAAATTCGAAAAATCAAACATTTCGCTTTAATGCGCTGTTCAGTGAATCCTATTTATTTTTCTTTAAAAATGTTAATAACCTGATTTTAAATTCCATGCCTAGGTTTACGAAGATTATGCTTACATTTTCATACACTGGCCGCTTGATAGCTATACAACATGTGAGAATTGGTTCACCCATTATTCTTGAACGAAAAACAAAAATAAATGCATTTTGTAAGCCTGTCCGGATTTTAAAAAATAAATGTCTCCTATACACTCACTCTTATTTCATCGTAAATAAACACGGATTTTTATTTCCAATCGAAGCGTGTTGATAAGCACACTTTAAAACTTACATTCTAACGAGGTATAAAACCATCCTTCTTTGGTATCAACAAAAACGATCGTCTTCTGTGAATAGAAAAAATCAGATTTACATTTTATCTTTTTTGGCTTCCACCCATTAATATCGATATTTAATTTGAAAATGCATAACGAAAGCATGACTGATATTATCTAGAAAACTTCTCTTCATTTTTGCTATACCATAGTGACGATTTCGCTGCTGTTATATTGAGTACATTTTAGTTTGACTTTCGCGGGTCGTTTAACTTGGTTTAATTTTCCACGCTCCGATAAAACATCTTCACGAATTTTCGCTATCCCTTGAATTTGCTGTAAAATAGGATAACATTTTTCCTATATTATTTATATTCCCTGCTGATTAATTACACTAGTGATAAAATAAGTCAGTATATATCTAGTGATATATCATTACTCATATTTTTGACTGACGGATGTGAGTACAAAAAATTCCTGCCGCAACAGCAAGTGTGGCAAAATAGGGGCTGAGGGAATTGAGTGCACAGCTTGCAAGCGTTGGGCTCACCCTTACTGCTCAAGTGTACGTGATTCTCATACAAGATTCATGCAAAGTTCTGCTGGTGACAGTGGTATTGTAGCGGATGTTGTAAGGCTGCCACGGACGCGGCTCATTAAAGGCTGAGGAATTGTGTGACGTCGCCCCAACTTGTCAGATTTTTGACCCGTTCAAATGTACGCATCGGTGATGGAGGCGAACATAAGTTTTAAAGAAAACAGCAGGCAAGGCGATAGCTAAATATTCCAGCCAGTTGCAACGTCCTACCTCTCCTAAAGTGTTGAATGTAGCTGGATCTTCAAAGGAGCGCGCAAAGAAGAACGTGAAAACAATTGCATCCAGTGAGAACGTGAAAAATGTTTGCTAATTACCTTGTCTTACAAAGCAAGCTTCATCTTTCAAAGTAGAGAGTGTAGAGTTATGTAAGATGGGTAACCGCCCTAGGCCAATCCTGGTAGAAATCAAATACTAGGCGGATCGGGATGCGTCACTGTCCAGGGCTGAACACATCGCCAAAGCAACTCTATACAAAGTTCAGGTTTAGCCGAACAACTTATTCTCTGGGATTAAACAACGCTCTTCCGCTTCAAATAGGAAAAACCTAACTGCTGTATCATCTAAAATCCGCAAGCCTGACGTAAATCGTAGCGCTAGTAAATCAGTGACGATCATACCGAACAGCACATCAATACGAATCTCGCTGTCCGGATTAGACGACGTTGACGGGCTTAGATCAAACGAAGATGGGAGCCAAGCCGGCGTCACCAGTAGTTGCTGTTATTTAATGGATGCGTCCTCGATCCTTAGACAACGGTCCGTAACATCCATGCAAGAGGCTGTAGAACCCGATATTCCTGCTTTAAGTAGCACGCCAAAAACGTGCAGCTCCCTCGAATGCTTCGACCGAGGGCCGAGCAAGATTAGTATCAGAAGCACGTCTAACCAACACTTCAGTGCTGTACGCTGATGTGCGCAGCATAACTAATATGTAGGAAAACCCCTCTCTCCGTCTTCCTGGGTTACACACCAAGGTTTTATCGATTTCTAAGTCCTGGCTGTCCGCGCTTGCTGATGTGCCGTAAACTTCAGAGAACAGTATCTAGTCATTAGATACGATAGGTGTGTCGGTGGCGTCGCACTTCTCCTGGAGTATGATTTGCACAATACGAGCACGGGTATATCCCTAGCCAGTAAAACGTCTAAGTTGTTACGATTATCGTGACTTGTTACAATTCAGCCCTCGCAATTACTTGTGTCTACGTAACACACAGTGCATCTCAACATGCGATTACCCAGCAGATGGAGACGCTCGAGAGGGTTGTTTCAATCAGCTCATAGCCTACGCATCTCAGGTGATTTTAACCATCCTGACATGTACTGGGCTGTCTCTGTAATATATACAGTGGAACCCACTTACAACGAACTCGCTTACAACGAATTCCCGCTTATAACGAACCACCATGATTTCCCAAATAAATTCCCTATCTGCAAGCTTATTTGACACATGCGTACAACGAACTGTTCGTTACGAATCTCGCTTATTACGAACACCGTACACTTTCCCGACAGCTATGTTTGTTCAATAAAGTACATGCGTACAACGAACTCGCTTTGTCTGGCTTTTAACCCACAACGCTCCGTCAAGAGTGGCCTGCAGTGATTTAAGAATAGAACTGACACACACAGCTTGGCGAGACACAGGCAGCCTGGCCTACAGTGTGCTAACTGACTCGCACGCACGCACAAGAAAATCACGTGAATTCTCTGTGATTGGTAATCACAGACTCATGACAAATTGCAATCACTCAGTCAGACACTCCGTCTGTGAAAGATGCCAGGAGTGCTCTTGATCTCTGCACGAGATTTCTTAGAATAAAAGGAAGAGACGTCGAAAGAGAACTTGAATTTGTGGAGAGAGAGATCGAGGCAGTGGCGAAGTCAAAACTTAAACAAAAGAGTATCGCTAGCTACTTCAGAAAACATGAGATTGGACTGTCAGTGACGCAACTCGCTTACATCGAACTCCGCTTATAACGAACATTTTACTCTCTCCCCAGCGATTCGTTGTATCCGGGTTCCACTGTATATATATATATATATACATGATCAGTTTATCAAAATTTGATTAGCAAAGTAAAATAGTACAGTGCAAGTGACCGAAGTGAGTGAGATTTTTAAACATTTTTTCCGTTCAATAAGGAAAATGAATATACAGTAGGTAAGAAAAAAATTTCATTGTTTAATAGAAATAAAATTTCTTTTAAATTATGTCAAGATTTACGAATGGTAAGGATGCAAGAAACAGATGGTGAACAGAAATGGAAGGTAATCATGGAAAAAGTGGTGCGAATTGTAATAAAGTTGTCATAAAAAATTGATAAATAAATTATAAATGCATAAATTCATGTTTTTACGGAAAGGTTGGTTAAGAAGATTGAAAAGAGAACATAAGTCCATCGGAATAAGAAAATCTAAGAAATTGTGGTGGATGAGAGAGGGTGCGGCTGATAGCAGGGAGTAGGCACTAGGGTGCTGTGCTCCAATACTCTTGAAGAATTGTCGACGAATCGAACCAAAATTTGTTCACCAGCCGGAATTTCGTTATCTGCAGGAGAATGATTAGCATATGGAACAACTCTCGGGCCGATAGATTTCGAGCCAATTACAGTGATGGTTCGTTATACGAAGACACTGGAATATAATGGATGATTTTCTCTTCACCAGCACGGTGAGAGGTCATCAAAGTAAAATAGTACATCATTTAAAAAATATGGATGTACATTAAAAAACATAATGTTTTTAAGTTTTTTTATACTTTTTTTTCATTTTTCGGTAGTGTAAGGTTCAAAGTAGTTTGAAATTCTTCTTTTCCCTCCAACAATCCTTTTATTTTGAACTTAGTTGAAAAACTTGAATTTTGTGAAATAGATTTTGCTTGTGTCTTATTTTCCAACAGTATTTTGATATAAAACATTTCTTTTTGTAATAATTTTATTGGAAATCTTCTGTTCACATATTTGGTGAAGCTTTTGTTTTAATTCATTGTTGAGGCCATTGTCGGTCATTGTTGTTGAATTTGATTGCCATTTTGGGCACTTGTATTTGGCTTGTATTTTGACACCACTTTTGGGTGTCTTGTCTTTGATAGACATTTTGGACGGCAATTTTGGTAACTCCTTTCATTCTATTTATATCTCAGGTCGTTATTGAACTTTTTTGCATTGATATAATTGATTCTGGAGTATTTTGACTCCACTGTTCGCTGTACGTTCCTATACACTTGAGGTTTGTATAATTATTGTTGTTGTAATTGTTGCTAATTACAGTACCGTATAACATCCGAATTGTGGTTTTGAATTTGTCGAACTAAAAAACGGGTGGAATACGCGTTACTCACGTCACAGACGTTACAGTACTCAACTCGGTGCATTGAAGCATTACAATTTTGAAACAATATTCAACTTGGAATTGCAACTATTCGACTTTTGATTTGTACCGTATTTTCTCAACTGGAGAAATTACTGTGATCAATTTGGATCGTTTCAATTTGATTTGCGTCACAACTTGATTTGACTGTTGCAGTATTTGTCTTAACCGGAGAAAATACTCGTTTTGTTTCATTGCAATCGAAGCAATATTGAACTTGGTCTACGCTCAGCTACGTCGTCAAAATCGGTGAACGGTGAATATGTGCGGATTGTTGAAGCTTGATCCATTTCACAAGATTTTTGTTGAAAAGTCGGTGACGTTCATTTAATTTGTGTTTTAAAGTCAATATTGTACATCTATGATGCCTGAACGTTTAGCGAATTTAGTGCGTGGTTCGGTTAGGTCCCTAAAAGATAGTCACAATGATGCGGACGAATTTGAATCTCCATCTGTTGGTAGACATGGTCCCGACTGTAACTGTGCACCTTCTAAACGGGCACTTGAATTAGAGCAAGATTTAGCGATTGCTAATGCTAAAATCTTGAAATTATTTTATGGTACCTGTCATAAACGAGCTCCAGATCTAGCTTGTACTGTGGCCCACTCAGTATTAGATGAGTTATTTGGAGAGGCCCGACGATTGATTGGCCAGTCAGAAGGCTTCGCTGTTCTTGTTTCGTAAATGCATAAATGTCAGGTTGCCCTCACTCTATTGGAGTGCCAGGCGGTTTTGAATGCAAGTGACACTTTAGAGTATATTGTGCATATATTACCGGCTGTGTTCCAGCAACAGTGGACTGATCTGAAGAATGCTGTATCTTGCGAGGGATTAGAAATTACTTTTTAGCAACTCACCGACTTTGTGACACGTCGAGCTCTTATTGATTGGAGTCGATTTGGTCAGTTGTGTAAATGTTGTCAAAAGGATTCCATAGCAAGGTATGTTAGCATCGTTGAGTGCCAAGAAACGGTTTCTATTGATGTAAATTTGATGGGTCTTGACGTTTGTGCTGTCGGTTGTTCTCGGGAAGCTGAGTTAACTGACATTGAATTAGCTCAGTCGGATTTTGTGACTGATTGTCAAGAAAGGGTTT
>JACCGJ010018135.1:0-16885 GCA_013407085.1 Atriophallophorus winterbourni | reverse complement strand
TTTCATACATCCTATCATAGTATGGAGAAAACTCCCGTTACTCTGGATATTCAAACTGCATCTGAAAAGACAGTTCGACTGATTTCTAACAGTGCTAAATCTCTTTTATTTGATGATGAAAATTTGACTTCCCTATCAACCGATACTCCTGTTAACATGTCCAGATCCGCCCGTATCATTGATTCAAACGGAAAATCTAGTTTTCATTACCAAGAAAGTGGCTTCAATGTTTGCAAACTTCAGAATTCATCAGATACCATTTCAAATAAATCACCGAACTCATCTTATCAAGGGAATTCAGCACTGCCTTCTAGCTCATCTAAACGATCGTCAGATAATGTACTTTTCAAAACCGCTACAGAAAAACCCTTACTGTCACCTTCGACTACTGCCATTGAACAAGCTCGACAATTGTTGGCAACTGTGGTTGACTTTTCGGGTTCGCTAGATCCTTCCTGGAGATCAGAACGTTTGTTTGAACAAGCCCGTACTGGGCCTTATACACCCCAGGATCATTTGCAACTGAGGTGGTTGGTGATTGTTCGATTAACGATCAATAAATAATACTCAATCATTTCATCACCACTCCTTTCAGAAATAACAATTAGTACTATCTTTCAAGTTCTGCTTGTCACTCATTCATTATTCTGAATTCTGGTTGTTGCCCTATAAATACATACTGATGATGCATCAAAGACAAATCCTGGAAACCAGCATAAGTACGGGTTGCCAGCCATAGGCCTCATGGTCTGAAAGCACAAGCCTGATCCCGGCCAAAGTACCGCACAGTCGAGCCTGCACTGGGCTTAAGATGTGCAGGTTGCCCACTCTAGATAAATATGAGAAAGAATATAAAGAAATGATTTAGTGAGACTCCAGTGTTTCAGCATGTAGCTTGACTACCTTATTGCCAATCAATTTAGCACAGTGTAGGCCTCACGGCAAAACACCCAAAGTACTGCCTGATTTTGCCACATCGTGCGCAGATTAAACAGAAATAATAAATAAAAATAAAGCGCATTACCCGTGAGAAATCAACATAGCACGGTGTAACTAGCACATAATAGAAGTACTGCACGATCGCACATCCGTGCATGACTGACCATTCGAATGCAGCAACACATCCATAGCCGTCACTCAAGCGCAACAATCAAAATCAGTAGAAAGGGAATCTGCGAGCTATAGATTAGAAATAATATTGAGTCGAACAGCATGTGCAACAGCTTCACTTAAAGAAGCGAAAGCACATTTGTAATCGGCACAGCATGACGGAGGCTCAAGTCTAGGTTAAAAAAATCCGTAAGACAACCGTTCGCGCGGTTTTGCTGTACAAATGTGAAACCTGGATTCTAAGGAAAAAAGAATTAAGACTTTCACAGGTCTTTGACAATTGTTGTCTCCGCATCATCGGATAGGTAACGCAACTATCTGGAATAGAATCTTTGGTAGCAAAGTAAATATCGAGAAACAAGTCAACATGCTGGTTAGGCCACGTATTTCGAATTGAATCATGATTTTCCTAACGCGGTTGTGCTTGTCTTTGTATGGGTAACCAGCTGTTGACTTAGTTCAAGCAGATGAAGGCCTTAACAGCGAAACTGGCTGCAAATAAGGCGATTTGTCTCTCCGGTTAGGGTCTGATAAATCGGAATTCGCAGTGGTTCCGTATGGCTCAAAATCATGTTTACCGGTGGTACTGTTAGAGTGTTTAAATAATCTTGTCTGCTGTCAAGTGGAGCGGCGAGAAAAGCTCGTTGTGATGCATGACAGTGAAAGTCGTAAGCAAGCTGTCCTACTAATGACACTTCACTGGTTCAAAATTGATTGAATGCATGTTTGATTCAATGTTTAGGCACCTCACCTCAGTGTTTGTGCTTTATGTTCTAAACGTTTAGTAGCTTTTAGGTCCCACGCTTCCCCATCTCTGGGATTTTATTTTGTCACGGTTGCTTGGCAGTTGAGCACTTGGTACTTACGGCCGATCTAATGATCATGATAAAAAAACTATGCACACAACTAAACGCATAAAGATGCACTGAGACAGATTAGTTAATTGCAACGGCGAGACTGTTTGAACAATGACAACAAATGTTCTAGCCAAACACGGTTAAATCTTAAAAACAAATTTATAGAACACGGTTAAGAAAATTTATTGATGAAAATGGGTTTTCATTCTAATTTCGATGCAAACTCGTTCATATCAATGCCACGGATTTTTCTTTTCATTAATTTGGACGAAGGTTGATTCACCGTGATATAATGGTATAGCACAACAAGCAAGAATAAGATCGCGCCACTGACGTTGGCAAAAACGGTAAGTTGTGTGTCTGTGATCATCACGCGGAGTAAACAGGAATCTAAAAAACAAATGATGTGTGTTAAACACAAAAAATTGTCAAAATGTTTAAATAGAAGCAGGACAACATTGTGACAGTTGTGGTTAGTACTATGTGGGAAGCGGTTATTGATCTGGACTCGGAGTTCATAATACCACACGCGATGTATAACAAAAGCGAGCGCATATGCGTAAACAAGGTGATTGGTTTACTAACATGAAGATCGGCAAGGGCGGATGATTGATTTTTCTCTCACTAGTTTGTTTGAAGCGAATCGACTCATTCTGGACCGGATAATAAATAAGCTGTATGATCCACGAATGAACGTATTTACAGTCATAATTTGTAGTTGGACTGAAATACTTCCAGATTTTCAGATTCGGCGTATAGATAAAAAAAAGAATGCATATATAAATGGATAAATGCAAAGAACGACACAATGTGAGATGTTTAACTGAGTGGCTACCATAAGTTTCATCGGTATGGATTAACAGAAAGCTTAACAGTTAAAGGCGTGTTTCAAATCACAAGACTGAATCATTCCGAATGCCCTACTGTTCGGCAGATTGGACGTGAAGTGAGATGATTGCTCGTGCATTGAGAAATGCTGCAAAGCCATAATTTCAAAGGAGATCGCAACGTGTTCTTCTTTGTCTCTAACTACCGGCGCAATTATTTGTGTAATAAAGAAGTACTACAGAAGAATATAATCGCGCAAAATGTGTAACTGACAAGTGTTGGTCACGGGAATGCAAGTTACAGGGGCTAAGTACCAAAAGTCTTGGTTAAATTTATGGAGGCACAGAGAGAGGATGTTCGTCAATAAACTACAATAATTTCCTCTGGTCTATGGAACCACATTCATTGATGCGTTGTCCTGCCGCGAATACCCCACACGAAGCGTTCATACATAGAAAGCTGTGCATCTAGAACCACAAGCTCTTGTCCGGGACATTTGAGCCAGCGCAAAATTCGAGCTTTCGCCCTTTGAACTGAGAATTTTTGAGACCAAGGATGAATTGTCCGTTGATTAATGGTGTCAGTTAACGTCCGAAAGGCAATGTAATTTTCGACGTTCAAGATTAAAAGTCTAACACAACAGTCTAAGATCCGTCACCACCGATATATTTGTCTATATCTAGAGAATCTAAATTACAAATGAATAACAGGCCTGTGACGTTACCATCAATATTGGCGAAGGAGATTGAATGAACATTTATGAACGCGATGAAGAATTTTATGCAACGATTTGAATGTTTAGACTTGAAGTAGCACGGGTTCAAATACCTTAGCAAAGAGAGAGAAACAGAGTATGATTACTGATATAGGTTGTTCAGTTGCATTGGTTTACATTGATTTTGGTAAGACCACTTAATTCATAGCCATTTACTCGCTATGCTGGCACTCAGCAATAAACACGATTGCGCAACCGTGCTGTGCTCTAACACCGTGCGAAATTGATTGGCCAGAGGTGGTGAGCTGCATGCTGAAACAGGCTGGAGCCTCACTACCATTTCTATTTTCCCCTCATATCTGTCTAGGCATGGGCAACCTGACAGTATCTTAGCCCACGTGCAGTCTCTGACTGTGCGGCACTTTGCCTGGATCAGGCTTGTGCTTTCATACCATCATACCATACCAGCAATAAAGGAAAATATTCGTAGCTCAATATCTGCAAACACTTGCAGTACTTCTGCACCGTGCAGCTCACATGGTGATTTGATACCGGTGGTGAGCTGCTTGCGAAAAGATGCTGGAATCTCACAGAAGTTGCTATTTTCTTTCGCATTTCTCCTTAGGCCTAGACGACCTGACAGTATCTCAGTCTACATTCAGCCTATGGTTCTGCGCCACTTTGCCTGGATCAGTTTGTGATTTCATGTAGTATCAGTATCACAGGGCGATAGTTGGCAAAGTCGAAACGAGTGCCCGGATTCTTTCGGAGCTGTGCTTGAAAACACCCGCCACTACCCGCATTGATTCGTAGGAAGCACAGGCGTGTGTACCTGTGGAGTCTATGAGTGTGCGGCATTTTGCCTGGATCAGGATTGTGCTTGCATAAATACATGCCCGTGAATGAAAGACGGGAGAGGTTTCATCAGCGAAAAGTGAGATAGTTGATGCATGTTGCATGTCCAATTGAATAAAAAGACGATGGACAACAGTCAATATCAACAAAAACGAAAAACCTTGAAAATAAACGCATTTTTGTTTCAAAAAGATTTACACAATATTTTTGTTGTTTTTGGTCAGTAAAAGGGAGGGATTTATTCTTATGGGAAATCCTCCGGGAAGAGTACCTGCTACAGAGTTCGTCCAACCCATGTTTGAACGCCTTTACTGAAGTTGCCGAGACTAATTCCGTGGGGAACGAGTTCCACGCGTCCACTACACTTTTTCTTCTTCATCTTCTTGATAGAAGCAGGTGGAGCAACTCTTCTGGGAGCTTTATCACCGGGACGATGTATCCACCAAAACAGGCAATCTCGGGGAAGACAACCAGTGCGGCTTACCATTGTCCACTAAATTGGCAGGAGTCCAAGCACACCTTGAACTTCACTTCTGACTGCAACGGCACTGCATCAAGCTGCAATGCATTCCATGTGTTGACCACCCGAGTAGATAATATGAATTGTGCCGGGAGTCATTTCACCATTTTCATTTCTTTCCGCTGAACTTTCTCGAGAATAGCATTTTCTCCTTTTCATAATGAATAGCACGCTGGCAGACCATATTCAAGAAGAGGTATGGTATGGTATGAAAGCCTGATCCAGGCAAAGTGCCGCACAGTCAGAGACTGCACGTGGGATAAGATACTGTCAGGTTGCCCAGGCCTTGAGAGATATGAGGGGGGAAACAGAAATAGAAATGATAGTGAGACTCCTGCGTGTTTCAGCATGCAGTTCACTACCATTGGCCAGTAACCTACCAGTTTTTCGATGAATTCATCAATAGCACTACCCGCTTTAACCAAAAGCATCGCTATTCGAGAGTTTGTCAGTGTCTTGACAAATTCTTCCAGTGATTTTGTTCCAATAATCTTCGTTCCTCTGACTTTGGTTTGAAGAAAATAATCCACTTTAGACATGGTGCGATTGTAAACTGCAAATCCGTGATCGGTAAAATGTACCGGATGCTTAACTGTCATACTACCGTGAGAAGAATAAAATTCCTAAAAGATGGATATGGCAGGACTTGAACAGCCGAGAAATATATATATGTGTGTATACGCAAACGAACTGGGATGAGGGGCCTACACCTTGAATGGAACAGGCATTCAATCAAGTTTCGTGAACGAGTACAGCGACAACAGCAGGGCAGCTTCCTTGCGGCACTCACCGCCATGCATTACAACACGCTTTACTCGTCCATCCACTGGGCAACATACAAGATTAAGCAAACACTCCAAGAAAATATTTAATGCAAGACCACCACTGAGCACGGTTTCGGGACATATTCTGAAGCGTAACTAGCCACTGCGATATCTGATCGGAGGGCTTCACTCAGGCAGGGCTGCGTCGACTTTGGAGAGGTTACTACCTAGGGAAGTGTAATCGTTCAGTACTTTTGTGTTGTGCGGCTAACACCGTGCTACATTGAATTGCAACCGGCAGTGAGCTGCATGACAATACACGCTGGAGTCTTACTGCTACTTTTATTTTTATTTTTCCAATATCTGTTTAGGTCTTGGCAACCTGACAGTATCTCAGCCCACGTGCAGTCTATAACTGTGCGGCACTTTGCCTGGATCAGGCTTGTGCTTTCATACATACATACATACATACGTACGTACGTACGGATGTGCAATCGTGCAGTACTTTGTGCTGTGCTGCTAACACCGTGCTAAATTGATTGGCCAGAGTTAGTGAGCTGCATGCTAAAACAGGCTGGAGTCTCACTACCATTTCCTGCTCTATTTTCTCCCTCATATCTGGCTAGGCCTGGGCAACCTGACAGTATCTTATCCCACGTGCAGTCTGTGACTGTGCGGCACTTTGCCTGGATCAAGCTTGCGCTTTCATTCATAACGTACTACTTAGGGTCTTTATCTGTCTATGCCGTGTGACGGCTTGGGCACCAAGAGATATATGCCAATCGAAACATGGCGTCACAAAAAGAATCCGTTACGGAAACCTGTAATTCAGGGACCGTAAGAGGTGACGCAACCAGTGTAACTTGTGCAGGTTGATTTGCTTCTCTACTAACATTACTACCAGAGTTTATTACCGAGCATCGGTATATATGCGATGATAGGAGCTAACTCCAAAAATAATGCAGATAGTGATTATCGAATACTTAGTCAAGCCCAACGTGCTCTGCATGTAAGTTTCAAGTGTTGCACTTATGGTGTAATACAACCCGAATTGTCTCCTTGAAGTAATCGATATAATCCTTTCTGACACAAAAGGTGACCTAGATTGCGGAATCCTACAGTCGACTTAGAAACGCGTACCGAAACCTTGTCAACGAGAGATGCAGAATTATTGATACAACTACCGAAATATGTAAAACGTTTAAATCGCCTTATTGTTAAGTAATAAAGTGTTGCTGGATGACACGATGTCCTGCAGATTACACTCGACTTGGTGTAATACCATGTAGCTCGTTTAGTATAGCCTGCGCATCCGTGTACGAGTCGAAAAGGAGAGCTAGATCATTAACATGGTGCAGTTTAGTTCAGGTTGCACAGGATGATTTGTGGCTGAGTCGCTAATCGAGCGTCCGGATTTCTTTTGGTAATATGCCACAGAATATCGTCTACCACTTAAAACAAGATCTTCACGATTTTTTTCTGGAATGAGAGTATCAGTATCACGGGGCGATGGTCTTCAAAGTCAAAACGAGTGCCCAGATTCTTTCGGAGGTGTTTGAAAACACCCGCCACTACCAGGATTGATTCGTATGGTATGCTATGAAAGCACAAGCCTGATCCAGACAAAGTGCCGTACACTCAGAGACTGCACGTGGGCTAAGTTACTGTCAGGTTGCCCAGGCCTAGATAGATATGAGGAAGAAAAAAGAACAGGAAATAGTAGTGAGACACCAACCTGCTTCAGCATGCAGCTCAATACCTCTGGCCAATCAATTTAGCACGGTGTGAGCCACACAGCACGAAGTACTGCACGGTTGCACAACCGTCAATACACGGGGTCGGGTGAAGTTCAGCGGGTTCGGCGTCGTTTGCCAAAGTTCCGTAAAAAGTGGGGTTATATGTTCAGTTCAGTTCAGTTTGCACAGGACAGTAAGTGGCTAACGAGCCAATCGAGCGTCCAGATTTCTATCGGTGGCATGCCACAGAAGAGTGTCTACCACTTCAAACAATATCTTCACAAACATCTGACATGAGAGTAAGTTGAAATGCAAAATAAAAACTTCCCTCGCCAATAGGCGAGTCAATAGTCAATATTGTATTGTGGAAAAAAGCTACAAGTTTAATGGAATAACCACAGGATAGCACATTGGGTCTGAATAATTTTCAGCAGTTCAGCAAAGTGGTCGAAGGGAAACGTGATCCATATTTATTGGGACGGAAAACGCTGTGGAAAGAGGGAACGATACGGTGCAGTATAACAAAGAATATAATCGTGGAGAATGCACAATCAAGAATTGCGTATCGTGTGGGGATGGGGCAGAAATAACCGAAAGAGGTAGTGCGTTCCAAGCACGAAGAATCCGGACGGCAAAGGAGTGTCTGCGGCAATCCAATCTACTGTGCAGATGTGCCAACTTCAGGTGATGACCACGATTTGCTGATTATGGGGCCATTTTAAGTATGTGTGTGTGATGTGAAAGCACAAGCCTGATCCAGGCAAAGTACCGCACAGTCAGAGACTGCACGTGGGCAGAGATACTGTCAGGTTGACCAGGCCTAGACAGATATGACAAAAGAAATAGAAATAAAATAGAAAATAGAATAGAAATGGTAGTGAGACTCCAGCGTGTTTCAGCATGTAGCTCACTACCGGTGGCCAATCAATTTAGCACGGTGTTAGCCGCACAGCACATTTTAAGTATACCCCTACATGGGCGAGTTTCTTCCGTCAATATCTGATACGCAAGGATCAGATCGCCTCGGATACGACGATAGTTTGTAGAGAATATTTGTAGAGTTGTAAGACGTTCTTCGTAGCTGACAAAGCTAAGCCACTTGACAAGCTTTGTAGAACGTCTCTGCGGCAGTTCTAGGTTGTACTGGTCACGATTCAACCATGGGTCACAGACGGAGACAGCATACTCCAAGTGTGAACTGATGTACGCTTGAAGAAACGGAAAGAGACGTGGATCGATTGTTCCGAACGCACGTTTTAAAAGCCCAACGTTTCTATTTGCCACGTTTGAAGCTCTACTACACTGAGCAGAACAGCACAAGTCATTTTTTATAATCACCGCTAGGAGAGATATTAGCGCAAGACTTGAACATTAGTCTTTTTATGATGCGTCTGTACAGAAGTTTTGTTATGCTATCGTTTCTAATAATTATTAACCGCAACAAAACGTTAAATAGATGCAATTAAAAGGTCGCAATTATAAGTTTCCATGAATATAAGAATTTAAAGAAAAGTCTCAATTCCTAAATCTACATCATTTTTCGATTATTTAAATTTAAAATTCGGCAGTTGTAGGTGCTTAATAAAAGATGGTTAAGAACACTTCAGGCATAGAGCCCTGTGAATTTCGTCGGCGATAATGACCGAATTTGAAAGGGCGCCTCCGAGTATTCACGTAGGCCGCTTACGTATTTTGAAATGAGGTAGAAAAAGTATTTATTTCAGTTTCTTCTTCTTCTGAATTGAATGCAGAATTGATGCAATTTCGTTTGGGCTCGTTTACAAAAATAAAAATGAATGATTTCTTCCGACAACAGCCGTGCCGTCAGAGTAGTGGACCAGGTTCAGGTTCCGGTTGCACAGGACGATAAGTATCAGTATCATTATCACAGGGCGATAGTCGACCAAGTCGAAACGAGTGCCCAGATTCTTTCGGAGGTGTGCTTGAAAACACCCACCACTACCAGGATTGATTCGTAAGTAACACAGGCGTGTGTAACTTTGAATGGAAGATGGCAGATGTCTCATCACCGAAAGGTGAGAGAGTTATGCATGTTGCTTCTCCAATCGAATGAAAAGACGATGGACAGCAGTTTATTTCCACAAATGCGAAAAAATGAAAAAAGAAACTCTTTTTTGTGTTTCAAAATATTTTTCGAATATTTTTGTGTTTTTTATCATGAAAATGAGGGATTTAGTCTTAAGGGTAATGCTCCGGGAAGAGCTCCTGCCACCGTTCGTCCAGCCCATGTTTGAACGCAATTACTGAAGTTGCCAAGATTAGTTCTGCGGGAAGTGAGTTCCACGCGTTCACTATACGGATGCTAAAGAAGTGCGTTCTGGATTCGAGCCTGGTGGGCTGTTTACTTAGCTTAAAACTGTGCCCTCGTGTACCAACCAAAGGAGAGAACCGAAAGAAGTCATCGAATTCTAAACAACTTAGTCCCTTGACAACCTTAAAGGTCTCTATAAGATCCCCCCTAAGTTGCCTCCTCCTAAGTGAGAAAAGTCCTAGTGCTAATAGACGATTTTCATAATTGGTGTGTGCTAACCCATCGATCATGCGAGTGGCCAGCTTCTGTACCTTTTCTAGCTGCACTATATCCTTCTGGTAATACGGCTTCCAAGCCTGGATACAGTATTCTAAATGTGGCCTTACTATTGCCTTTTAGAGGGGCAATAGCACCTCAGCTTTTCTGCAAGTGAGGGCTGAACGTAGTCGAAAGAGTTCCCTCCTGGCCCTTTGAGCTGCAGCAGCACATTGGTCAGCCCACTTAAAGTTTGCGGAGACTACGATTCCTAGGTGCTTAGTTGACTTTACCCTACGGAACTCCGTGTGAGCTGAGGGCGTAGACACAATCATGTCGCCTGCTACTGTAGAGAGCAAGTGACTATTATCTAGGTTAAGGGGAAGGTCCCACTTACCCGTCCATGCTGCTACAGCTTCCACATCACTTATCAGATCGGAGTTATCCGACCTACCGACAATTTTAACGTCGTCAGCAAACATATAACAGGGTGAGCGCAGTTGGCTGGCTAGATCATCAATGAAGATGAGGAACAGCAACGGCCCCAAGACTGAGCCCTAGGGAACCCCACTCGTTACATGCGCACTTGCGGAGTAAGTATCATCTACCTTGACAGTAAAGGAACGGTCGCTAATGAATGCTCGAATCCAGCCCAGAAGGTTCCCTGATACTCCTATGGTTGAGAGTTTGAGAAGCAAGAGCCTATGGTTGACTGAATCGAAAGCCTTACTAAAGCCGAGATAGAAGTCTTCTACAGCTATACCATCATCCATCCTCTTAGTAACCTCGTTAAGAAAGCTCAACAAATTTGTCAGACATGACCTACCTTTTAAGAAGCCGTGTTGTGCGTCATTCAAAAGAGAGTGTTCGGTTAGATATCCACATATTTTATCGCGGATCAATCTTTCCATAACCTTACATAGTACACTAGTGAGGCTAACCGGGCGGTAATTATTGACCGCCGAGGAAGCTCCTCCCTTATGGATAGGTACTACAACGGCTGTTCTCCAATCTAAAGGAAGGGTGCCCTGACTGAGGGATGATGTGAAAAGTTCTGTGATCGGCACAGCTAACATAGGCGCTAGCAGTCTGATCATTCGTGGATGGATGCTATCAAACCCAGCCGACTTGTTGTAAGCTAGGCTGGCCAATATATTCTCAACAATGTGTACCTCGAATGTAAGGTCAGTGCAGAGGGGGCGATCAGAGAGTACACATTGGAGTGATGGCGCAGATGCATTCGAGTTATAATCTCGGCGTTGTACGCCTTGAAAATGCGCGGAAAACAATTGCGCCCTTTCAGTGCTTGCAATAACGGCTGATCCATCGTCCCTTCTCAAGGTACCTACACCTTTTCGTGTTGACCCTTTAGATTGAACGTAGCTGTAGTAACGTTTCGGATGAGTATGGGCCTCTTGAGCGAGTCTCATTTCGAAAGAAATCTTTGCTCCACGTATCTTGAAAACAGCTATGTTTCGCGCTTCTTTGTAACGGGCCCAGGTCCCACACGAGGGAGTAAGCTTATAACGCCTCCATTTTGCGTCGCGGTGACGTACGCTACGGGAAACTGAGGCTGACCACCATTGAGGTTAGGTCGTCAATCGAGCGTCCAGATTTCTTCCGGTGGTATGCCAAAAAAGAGCGCCCACAACTTCAAACAAAATAGTTCACAGATTTCTTCTGGTAGGATGGTTACCTGGAATGTAGAGCAAAAACTCCCCTCATCAAAGGTGAGGAGACATTAGTGCATTTCAAAGACCAGGTAAATACAATATCATTATTCAATTAGGGGCAAAATGCAGGAAATAGTGAGCTCCATACGGCATCAAGTCTATTCTTGAAACACATTACAGAGTTAGAGTTCACGACATCTTCAGGTAGGCAGTTCCAGTAGCTTACTACTCTTTCACTGAAGAAGTGCTTACGAGCATTAGACCTGACATGTTGTTTGGTCAGTTTCAGAGGGTGACCTCGAGTACCCACATTGGGTGCGAGAACATACATTTCACCTGGTTGAATAGTACTAAAACCGGCCATGATCTTGAAGGTTTCCATCAGGTCCCCACTCCCCACCACTCCAGAGATCATGTCCATCCGTATCAGTTCAGTTCAGTTTGAACAGGACAGTATGTGGCTAACGAACCAATTGAGCGTTCAAATTTCTTCAGGTGGTATGCCACAGAAGAGCGTCTACCACTTCAAACAATATCTTCACAAATATCTTCTGGTATGAGAGTAATCTGGAATGCAACAGAAAAACTCCCCTCACCAATAGGTGAGGAGAAATATTAGTGCGTTCCAAAGACAACACGAGGAGCATACCAACTATTTACTTACGGATTAAAATCAGGAAATAATGAAAGCCGCACAGAGTCGATTTCATTCTTGAAATCCTCACAGAAGTAGAACAAACAACTTCTTTATGAAGACGGCTCCAGTAATTTACTACCCTTTTACTAAAGAACTCACGACTATTGAACCTGATATGTTGCTTGGCCACTTTTAATGAGTGGTCTCGAGTACCCACACTAGGCGCTAGAGCATACATTTCACTGGGATGAATAGTACTGAAACGTGGCCAGATATTGAAGGTTTCAACCAGGTCCCCATGTAGCCGCCAACTTTTTATTAAGAAGAAATGTAGGCTCAGCAATCGTTCCTCATATGACCTACCAGATTGCCCTACGATTATACGAGTAGCTAGGCGTTAAACACCTTCAAGCTTTGTAATATCTTTTTCCAAATAATGTGACCATACTTGAACGCAATACTCGAGATGTGGTCTCACGACCGCTTTGTATATTGGTATGAAAACCTTCGGGGACCTGCAGGATAAAACTAATCGAAGGCGAAAAAGCTAGCTTCTAGCACGTTGTGCAGCAGCTGCACATTGATCAGCCCATTTACAGTCCGCTGAAACCTCTATACCTAAGTCACGAACTTTCGGCACCCCATTTATCTGAAGTATACCATCTGGTCCAGCAACCTCTAGCTTCTTAATGACTTTAGACAAGAGATAGCTTTTAGTGAAGTAAACTGGTAGATTCCATGTAGCAGACAACTGAATGACCTTTTCAATATACTCAAGAAGATCTTGTTCATCCAGTGATCCGATAAACCTGACATCATCCACAAAAATATAGCCTGGACACTTAAGAGACGCTGCCAAATCATCGATGAAAATGAGGAAAAATAGCGTTCCGAGTACGGAACCCTGTCGGACTCCACTAACAACTTTTACTTTCGACGAATACATACTGCCTATCCTGACACGAAAGAATCTATTATTTAAGAAGCCTATTATCCATTTCTTCAGAAGACCGTCATTACCCATATAACCAAGTTTGGTTGAAAGCTATCTGTGTTTTGCGGCATCAAACGCCTCGCAAAAGTCCAAGTAAAAAACTTCAACTTGTTTGCCTTTATCTAGCCTTATGGTGATCTCGTTAAGAAAACATAAGATGTTTGTTAGGCACAACTTCCCTTTAAGGAAGCCGTGCTGGGCAGGGTTCAACAACGAGTAATCAACTAGATGTCGATAGATCTTATCCCTAATAAGTTTATCCAAGATTTTACATAGGATGCTAGTGAGACTTACAGGTCTGTACTTACAAACTGAGGATCGACTGCCACCTTTATGTATCGGAATCACATTAGCCAGCTTCTAAATACTCGAAATATATCCATGTTGTAAGGGAGCGTTAAAAAGAAGACCCACAGCTCCTGCTAGTTTTGGCGCCAGGTTCTTAATAATTTGAGGGTAAATTTCGTCTGGGCCAGCAGATTTAGGGGGGTTAGTTGCTGCAAGAGCAAGTTCAACCTCTTGCCTACTACATAGAGGAATCCAAGACCGAAATCCCTAAGTCTTTTTCGACTATCACAGCTCCAATAAGCTAACTTTCCATACAGTGACCAGCGATTTGTCCATCTTAGTCATCAACTGCTCGTTCCAGGTATCATGGTGGGAACTGACAAAGTCCCGCAGTTGCAGATTATCCGCGAATAAAAGACAATCGATGTCTACGGAGTCGGGATTGACTCTCACGAAAATCTTGAATAACAACGTGCCAAGAAGAGATCCATATAGCATACATGAGCTCGGTGTCACCTTTGAGGACAAAACGTCATTCATCTCTACATGGTCTGACCGCCATGACATAAATTCCTTAATCCAATCGCTATTGATTTCGTGGGTGCAACAGAATTCTAAAAATTGAATAGACTCCTAAACGATAGAGCGATTAATAAACCAGCAGTCTTTGCCCTACAAACTACGTCCGGCTTCACAGATTTTATTATTCACACCGCTAATCTGTTAGCAGACATTTATGCCGGAGGTTTGCGCCGAAATCCATGGAACCTGATCAGGAACCATATATATATATATATATATATATGACCATATCTTTAACCGTTATCTGCATATATTAAACCCCTTTATGTATAAAAACATGCTTTACCATAACGTATTTATTATAAAAAAAGAAAAAAACCTCCACCGAACATGGACATAAACGATCGCATGTGAGTAATGTAATCTGACACAGGTGGTAATGAATGGCAAGGCACAACGAGTTCACCTGGAAGACACAAGGTAGAACCAAAAACTAACTCTGCGGCTGAGCATTGCATGTCCTCTTTGATAGTAGAACGAATTCCAAGAATAATTCCAAAATTATCAGTCCATCTATTAGGATTGGGCTGACAAACTAAAGAAGCTTTGAGCTGCCGGAGGAAGCGTTCAACCGATCAATTCGAGTTACGGTGTAGGTGGTGGTTCGGATGTGCTGACAGTCAAGGAGGCGAGTCAAATCTCGGAACAATGTCGTTTGAAACTGAGCGCCACGGTCTAAAGCCGGTAATGTGCGGGCAATATACTGTGATTGTAGGATCTTTATTTATAGAGGAATCGCTCATAGTGGGGTATTAAGTGAGTATTCCTAAAATAAGCCAAAAAGGGGAAACACGAAGTTATCGTAAATGCAAAAAATTGATGTTTGTTGGGCTCACCAATTATCAGTTCAGTTCAGTTCAGTTGCACAGGACAGTAAGTGGCGAACGAGCCAATCGAGCGTCCAGAATTTCTTTCGGTGGAAAGCTGCAGAGAAGCAACCACCACTGCCAAAGCATTTATTCTTATTGTGGTTTGGATATCCTCGACGATCGCGATGCCAAGGGATTATCCGGGTTGTATGTAGGAAGCACCACGTAATGAATGATGCTGGAAAGATAAGAATATATTTCTCCCCACCAGTACGGTGAGAGGTCAGCAAAAGAAGAGTTGTGTATTAAACAAAGAGAACTTTAGCATTTACTTACTTACCAAACAACGATAAAAATGGTGAACAACCTAATCTTGCATAAAAATTAGGGGGAGAATTCAGGAAAAAGCTTACCCCAGATGCGGTCCAAACCCTGCTTAAAACTTACGACAGAACTGCAGGATATAAGTTCTTCTGGAAGCCGGTTCCAGAAATTTACCACCCTGAGGCTGAAAAGGTTTTTCCTGGAGTCTAGTCTACATCGCTCCTTAGCAAGTTTGAGTGAATGACCCCGGGTGCCCAGCTCAGGACTTAAGGCAAAGAAGTCGGTCATGCTAACGCCACTTAACCCCTTCAAGATCTTAAAGGTTTCAATTAAGTCACCTCTCAAACGACTGCGCGTAAGTGAAAAAAGATCTAGGGACTTTAGGCGTGCAGCGTAAGGTTTCCCTCGCTGACCCTCAATCATGCGAGTTGCGAGACGCTGTACGCTTTCGAGTTGAACGATATCCTTCTTGTAGTAAGGGCACCACGCCTGGACACAATATTCTAAGTGCGGCCTAACTAATGCCTTGTAAAGGGGCAGGAATACCTCGGGTCTTCTGCTGGATAACATGGATCTCAGCCGAAAGAGAACTTTGCGAGCACGTTGAGCTGCAGCGGCGCATTGGTCCTCCCATTTGAAGTCCGTCCTAACCAGTACTCTTAAATCCTTAACACGCTGTGTGGCGCTTACAGTGAGAGAATTGCCCGACACCTGAATTGAAATCTTATCAACCAGTGCTGACAAGAGTTGGCTCTTATTAAGGTTAAGTGGGAGGTCCCATTGCTGTGACCAGTTTATGACCCGTTCAAGGTCGTGCATCAAGGTATCTTCGTCCGTTGATCCGATGAATTTAACATCATCCGCAAAAATCAAGCATGGGCACTTCAATGCAGAGGACTAGTCATCGATGAAAATCAGGAATAGAAGAGGACCAAGTACCGAACCTTGGGGTACACCACTGATTACGTCGGTTTCATTCGACAGCGTAGATCCTACCATAAATCGGAATGTCCTACCTGTCAGGAAGGCCTTTATCCAAGCAAGTAGACTACCCCGAATGCCTTTTGCTGCTAGCTTAATCTCTAGAAGGCGGTGGTTTACGGAATCAAAAGCCTTGCTGAAGTCTTGGTAGAGGGCTTCGACAGGCTTCCCTTCATCCATCCTTTTAGTGGCAGTATTGAGAAAACTAAGAAGGTTTGCCAGGCAGGATCTACCCTCAAGAAATCCATGCTGAGTTACACTCAGTAGAGAATGCCGACAAAGATGCTGACAGATTTTGTCACGCAGCAGTTTCTCCATTACTTTCGAGGCTATGCTAGTCAGGCTGACAGGTCTATAGTTACCAACAGTTGAGCTGCAACCACCTTTGTGTAGTGGCACAATTATAGCTTCTTTCCACTCACTAGGAACCACTCCCATGTTCAAGCATGAATTGAAGAGCTTGCATAAGGGTTCCGTAAGCACTGGGGCAAGATTCTTTAGCATAATCGAGTGGATACCGTCTGGTCCCTCAGCTTTGTTGACGCGAACATGGATAAGTGCTTCATACACCTCGGATTCCATGAAGGACAACTCATCTAGTGCAGGAGCGCCAGGCAGAAGATCAAACGAGCTAGACGGAGCAATTAACGAATTATCACGTCTTTGAACGCCACCGAAGAACCTA
>JACCGJ010018134.1:0-10496 GCA_013407085.1 Atriophallophorus winterbourni | reverse complement strand
TGATAAAAATTATAAAGTATACGGCTTTGTAATGTTTTCCATTGATGTCGCCAAAAGGTCGTACTTAAGCTGCTCTATGGATGCCACTGGGGCATTAAAATCACCTGTGCTGCTCTCAATTAGATAGGACGAAGTGGACGATGGTATCCATCTTCGCATCATCCGCAAATTAGCCAAAAGCATAAATAAGCAGTTGTTCACCCTGATTAACCGTTATTATGCATCCGGCATTGATGGTCAGACTTGTTTCGGGGATAGAAAGAGGAACGGGTGATGGGTGTACGTTTGAACTGAGCAATGTCTAACCCAAATAGGCTGGCGGATTAAGCAACGTGGTCAATGTACACACAACGCAGACCTACATGCGTGAGACACAGAGACAGATATTGATTTGGTTGTTTTCGGATATGGAAAATCAACCATTCGAGCCTAATAAAATCACGCGGTCGAAGGAGGCTGTTTGCAGCTGATACTTGTCTTTCAGCAACTAACGCGAAGAATTTCATCCGACATTGATGGCCAGAGTTACATCTGGGATAGAAAGAGGAATGGGTGATGGGTATATATTAGAACGGAGAGTCTGTCGAACATGTTTTATTCATTAGCATATTTTCATGTTAGGGCGATATTACCGGACTCAGTTGATTGGCGTAAGACTCATTGTAACTCCTCCAGTAGAAGATTCTTTCAAGCTGTTCTTCTGAAACCGTCTTAAACGGAGCCGGGTCACTGATGTATTTGAAAGAGAGATGAAAATGGGCATCTGTAGCTAGGCGAGTCAATTAAAAAATAATGTATACATATTGTGAACTTTTTTAAATGTTCACAAATTATGGTAGCTTGGGATCCAAGCTGCAAAGTGAAGCTCACATTAAACACGTGGTCTCTACGAGAATGGCGGAGACACAGTATGGGTCACAGTTGGCAGCGGGCCTACGATCTTCCAAGTATCCACGCTTATCTTCTGTGACTTGCCTCGGGATGCGGACACTGAAGTCACGATTTACAACGCCTGCGAAGATATAGTGACGCCAGTTAAAAATCCATCAAGAATCTCATGGGAAGACATGGGAAGTTAATATAGAGATTACCTGAGGTGGAGGAATTAATATTAAAGGTCTTATGGTGTCCCGTCAATCGGCGTTTGTTATGTGCACCACCTCTGGGGTCATATTGCTCAAGGTGTTCTTGGTGACGACCCGATAGCTTGTTTATCGCTTCCCAGATTGATCTTTAAAGAATAAATGACAGAATAGCACACACCCGCCTATATTGGCGCAAACGACGAAAACGGCAACTCACTTTATTCCACCAGGTTGTCGCATAGTCAGAGTTGAGAAGTTTATGTGCGCGCCAGAACCACTGCAATCGCCGGGCACTGGTTTCGGATCTAACGTGATCATGACTCCAAAATCTTCAGCGACGCGATCCAAAATGAACCTAGCCATACACAAATGATCGCCAGCAGCCACTCCCTCACATGACCCGATTTGGTATTCCCACTAGACGGTAGACAGCAAATGAGTTTTACAAATAGAATAAAAATTATAATTGTAAGCTATTGTGTGCGCTTTTTGATGGAGCATACCTGTGAATGCATCACTTCAGCGCGTTCGTCCCACAAATATTGATCCCTGCATAAAGGCAGGCACGGTAGTGAGCCTCCATCACGTCGCGCCCCAGAGCTTCCGTAGCTCTGACAGAGCAGTTGTACGGTCCTGCAAGAATGTCAAACTTTTCAGCTTTCAGGAAAACATCAGAGGGGAATTTGTCTGGACTGGACCGTACCTTGAGCTGGAGGAAATCCGTTCTTTGGCCCTTGGAGCGGATAGCCGTCCGTGTCCAGCATAACGTATTCTTGTTCGATACCAAACCAAGGTTCGTGTTCTTTCGCTTTCTCCATGATCTCTTTGCAGTGATAACGCTTGTTTGTTTCTGAGTATGGAAACGAAAACTCAATATAGATAATGTGACACAATTATTGAATTTGAAAAAATGCAGCTTAGCTTACTGTGTGGTTGCATATTGTAATTGTATGTTTCGCAGAGAATCAGCTTGTTTTTTCCTTCGCGGAATGGGTCCCGGAAGATGGCACAGGGTTTTAAATAAATATCTGAGTTGGAGCCGGTTGCCTGACCAGTGCTGCTTCCGTTGAAATTCCATATGCGACAGTCTGGAAAAACAACATAATGTAGAAATAAACAAATAAATAATTAAATGCCTTGAAGAAATACAGTATATCGGCAGTCGAAAAACATACACACGAACACACCATTTGGCGAAGTTGGTTCCTTGTCAACCGTCAACCTTGTCAACAACAACATAATGTAGAAATAAACAAAATAAATAATTAAATGCCTTGAAGAAATACAGAATATCGGCAGTAAAAAAACTAACACACGAACACATACCATTTGGCGAAGTTGGTTCCTTGTCAACCATCATTGTTTTGCATCGAAGGTTTTCACCAGAGTCATCGACCCAAACGTACATCAATTGAATTTTTTCTTCGGGTTGTGGCAAATTGTAATATTTCGCAAGCAACGTTTTGCTATCAGCCGGGCTCTTCGACGCGAAAGCCATTTTGAGCGACGTATGAGTAAATAATGACTGTTTAAAGAAGCAATCTGGACACCAATAGGAATTGCGAAAATCCGGGAGCCAATTAGATTGGCTGTCGGTATGTCATTGACCTGTTTATGATTGGACACTTCCAGGTTGAACTTTATTAGCAGCGGTATTGCGCACGATGCGTGATTGGACAACATAGGTTAGCATCTTAGTGGAGAAGAGGTTCCAGAGGAGCGATTATTCCTCATTCATTCATTGCACATCGTCCATAAAAATTATTGTTTCGATATGTCACACCGTATGAACTGGCATGTGAGACAGTCGGTTGACAAATGTTCCATTCAATAAACATTTGTCAATGCACTAAACATACTTTAACTTCCAAAACGGATTCTTCATGCGACGCCACATCCCGATTTGCGTAAATCTCGTGGTGGCCAAACCGTCACAGTCTAGTAACCTTTGCTAGTTGTATAGCAGTGGTTAATTGAACTTCTGTATGTCTGTAATCCGTGATCAACGGATGTATCACAGTAAAGCATCTTGAATCGTTTGTTCAAAAACCTTCCGGCTGTCCAATGGAGTAACAGGAACGCTTGCCAAGATGTAATGGCAGTGTGTAGGCACACATCCGAGTTTTGTGGCTTACTTTTGGTACGAAATTGTCACTTTACAATCTCACCCCAATCGTTTTATTTTACTTTTTCCATGGTTGTATTGGCGGTAATCATATGGTACACGCTACCGGTGTAAAATGATGTCTCTGATAATGTTAAATTGTGCTTGATTCCCTTCCGATAATTTTCGATTCCTTTGTGATTACTTACAAACGTAAGCCACAGACGCAAAATGCTATTGGCTCATCTGAATCGTTGAGACTTTATAGTTATTATCGAAAATGGGTATCATTAGTAGGTGCTCTTTGGTATAACGAGATGACGAGGATAGGAAGCCCATTTTTTGTCAACTCCTTGAATGGTAGTACGGGATGTAACACGTGATTTCCGTCTCGTGAAACATGACGGTGACATGTTTGTTGTTGGCCTCCTCCGGTCGATGTTAACCAGGGATGAATATCTCAATCGCATAATTTTTTAATGTTCCACAACCTTTCTGGTCCAAGGTTGTCACGGCTGGGGCGGCTTTGGGGATCAGCTTCCAATTCCAACTCATGAAGCCTCTGACAACCAAGTCCATCTCTTACCGGCACGCGTGGTCCTGTGTTATCCAGCGGAACTGATTCTACTGACAGGAGAAAGGTCGAAGGCAGCTGATTGGCGCCTCAAAACCAGATTGCGTCGGGAAGGTGGAGCTCGTAAGTTCATGAACACGGTCCATCAAGCTGAAGGAAAACCCTTAGCTCAAACCACCACCGCATTGTTACTACATGCAACCATGGAAAAGGCTTCAGAAGTCAACCACGAGGAAACATCCGGACCTGGGATCCCATTAGGCAGTATGAAGTTGCATCCAACTTATTCCTGTCATCTCCTGCTACAGCATCATTTTCCAAATGTATCAGCCTAACTGTTCTTTTGGTTCCCGTGGTGTCGTTAAAAGGGAGAACTTGCTGCATGGCCAACAGCTAGTTCCTATATTGAAATGTTCATTCGTACATCTCAACGCATCAATGGAGAGGACACTCCATTCCGCATTGCTCAACTGTTTTCGAATGACTAAACAGTCTGATTCGGGAGGAAGAATCTCTCCCAAAGCGTTTGAAAATAAAGGTAGTTCTCGATCCATCGGCGTCAGTTGAACGCCTGAGGAGTTAACTGCGTTGAGCATCCGATGCATGTATTCGATACTTCCTAGCTAGAATACAACGCTTCAAAAATACCGCCAAAGTAAGCGGTTGAAAGCAAGTTCCTGCAAACTCGTGGGGTCAGTGGCAAGAGCTTTCATATCACTTTTTCGAACTAATTTGTAACCCAAGTGTGATCTGCGCAATAGTGGACTTTCTGATTTCAGCTCACTATAGAGTAGATCTTTCGGAATACTACCATTTTTCATTGTTTAGACGTGTCCAAGTCATGGTAGGCGGCGCATTTTTTGTTGCTCTGACACTTCTGCACATACCTTCGCCGAATCTGCTTGAATTTCTCTCATTCCAAGAATTCTGTGCTACTTGAGATCATATCTATCGGAATTTATTTGTTTTGCTCTTGTCAACGGATTAGCAGCAAAGTTATCATATCGGCGTAAATTTCACAGTTTGCTCACGCACGCAAACTTTTTTCAATCGCTAACTATTCTACGGTTTTTGCTATCATTGCAAGGATCACGTCGAGCTACGAATTTTGATACTTATTTCTGTGTTCTAGCTTGTGTAGTTAACGAGTTATATTGGATTATTTGCAACATGACGAAATCACGTGTTCCAAAACAGCCACCTCGACCCGTCGAACAAAAACCCGTCACACAGCCGAACAACCCAATTCAGGCTACTAACATGTTTCACCGCATCACGAGAACCAACATACGGACTAAAAAATCGATCGATCAAACTGTGGCAGCGACATCGAACCAACTTGACCTCATTGCCAAGTGCCTGGATCCGGCGAACGCAACAATGGTCACGGCCGGCCCAGCTGATAGGACGAATCTCGACACGCAGAATTGTCCCGAAGTCACGTGCAAAGCATGCGAACAACCGGTGAGTCCCATGGCGCGTAAAGTAATAACGTGTTTTCTGTGTATGGGTAAAATCCATGGTAAATGCGACCGCACTTTAGCCCCTGACTCGATAGCATTATTAAATAATGAAATGGTTCCAGGTGCATGCTATGTCTGTGTTCGTTGCAGAGCAACATCTTTGCACAAAGCCGATACTTTTGAAACAAAATTAGAAAATAGAATGGCCGGTTTGGAGTTGGTCCTTCGACGTGTGGAAGAAATGTTGGTAAATCATGTGAGTACGCAAGCGATCACTGATGTAAACCATCGTATCAATGCATCGATTTCGGAACCACCATTGAAGGAATCAAAGACTAAGGCTATTCGGGTGCCAAAAAAGCAAAAAGCAGGGATATTCCCGTTTTGGAATCAGCTAAAACGACCACAGAAGTAGGACATTCTTATAGAGATATGCTGTTACGGTCGACCTCAGCTGTACACTCCAAAACTGCTGTACCCGACTCACAAAGTCAAGCCACAAAGGTTTTTAATTCTAAAACGCCTGACTTCCCGATACGAAAAAAGAACACCCCATCCAGGCTGAACGTTATATGTACGAATGTCAGCGAGTCCCAAGAAAGCCTGTTTGATAGCAAACAGAAACATGATGTCGATAAATGGTCTGAACTTTGTCACCTAATGAAAATTGAACATGTAAACGCAGAAAAGGTGACTCGTCTAACCCGCCATTCATCTTCACCTCATATTGGTCAACCTCGATTGCTCAAGGTAACACTAAAATGCGAGGCTGATATCGAGAACGTATTGCTGAATGCATACCTACTCAAGTCAGATTCCGACTCAAACTGCCGCATATATCCCTATGTACCATGGTGGGAAAGGAAGGGCAGCTTGAAAGCCAGGGAACAAACGGTATCGCGAAGTATAGTTCTACTTGGTGTACCAGAAAATACTTCTAGAGCATCGAATCAGGAAACTGTAGAGCACGACGTCAAACAATGGCGCTACATTGCGTGTTCTCTCGATATTTCTAATGCCGTTGTTGTGGACACTTTTCGAGTTCCTTTTTCGCCAAAATATAAGGGGGATGGACCGAAACTTCTGAAGATTACGTTCTTGACCAGCGCTATGGCTGAAATAGTAAGGTTGGAATAGACAAAAGGGAAACGAACATTACCCAAGGATGTTAGACTTAGCCCACCCAAACCAAGTCAGACACTCTCCCGTTTGGAGATAGCGGATAGCAGCGTTTCCAACCAAATGGAGGAAATCAATGCATCAAAGAACGTCGTAGGTCCGGCTCAAATCGAATCGGACTGAGCAATTCACATCGAAAACTAATTGTCGATTTAAGCCGTCGGCGACCAATAAGACGCACATATGTTTTACCATCCAAAGAAGCCGGACCAATAACTTCGGTTTACACCCCGTCATTACTCACGAAAAATACGATTAAGTGCATCTATACAAACGCGAACAGCCTTTTCAACAAATTAATCGAATTGTCCGAGATTTGTAATGAAACGGCGCCAGACATAGTTGCACTAATAGAAACGTGGTTCCATTCCTCATTGTCTGATAATGAACTCTCTTTGCCCAACATGTCTCTATTCCGGCGTGACCGTTTAGGCGATGGCGGAGGAGCAGCACTCTACTTCAAGCAATCGTTTATCTGTAGAGCTATGAACGACGTGATCCTTGATATCACTGACACACTTTGGTGTTCTCTGACTCTTACTTCAGGAGACCAATGCATTATTGGAGTGATCTATCGTTCTCCAACAGCAACTCTCGATCTAAACAATAAACTGATTAATGCTTTGCTCAATGTAACAACGCGATACAATACTTAAATATTAATAATGGGGGATTTCAACTTTCCCCAGCTCTATAGCCGGAATGATCATCCATCAGAGGCACTTGAAAATGAACTTCGAGCCGTTTTGGATTACGCACCCTTTTATAACCACGTTTTTGGATTTACTCGTATGAGAGGATCAGACCAGCCGTCTACCTTGGAACTTATACTTACATCAGATCCCACAGCTGTTGAGAATATCGTTTATAAACCGCCGATCGGACGAAGCGATCACGTTGTCCTAGAATTCGAGTACGTTTGTAGCGCTAGACGCAATAGTGACGGGACAAAATGCGTTAGAATTGTGAACTACCGTGCTCTGTGTGCCGAGTTACAAAGCACTAGTTTCGCACAACTGGATTACTCCGATCCGGATAGTCATTGGCGATCTCTTTTACAGCACCTCAAATCTATATTAGAGGAACATTCAATGTTTGCTTTGAAGAAAACGTCTCAACGAAATAAATTTTTACTACGAAGCAGGACTAAAAAGTGGATGAAACAAAAGGCAGTAGCGTGGGAGTTTCACAAGGCTACCAACACAGCTGATTCTTGGGCACAATTTACACGACTGAGAAACAAAGTTATCAGCTTAATTCGAGATGATAAACAAGCGTTCCAATCGCAATTGATTACTCAGATGCACCAGAATCCGAAGCTCTTGTATAGACTTGTAAACGATAGAACAAATATTAAACCAGGAGTCTTTGCCCTGAAAATTTCGTCCGGCTTCACAGAATCCATAAATCAGACCGCTGACCTGTTAGCAGACTTTTATGCCGGAGTTTTTGCGCCGAAATCCATGGAGCCTGATCAGGAACCAATCGTTCGACTTGACCGACCGACCTTGATTGAAGTATTGATTACTCCGATGGTGGTAGCGCAGTACTTACGAAAATTAAACGTAAAGAAATCTCCAGGACCAGAGATAACTCCGAAGCTGCTCAAAACCTGCCATGCGCAGCTATCTGACCCTCTATCTTGCATGTTTAATAATTTGCTCCAAACTGGCGTAGTGCCACAAGACTGGAAACTGGGACAAATAATACCCATTTACAAAGGTGGTTGCCGTTCTGATGTTAAAAATTACAGGCCGGTGACCTTGCTGTCTTCGGTATCAAAAGTTTTTGAGCGAATAATAACCGCAGAAATCGTGCGACATTTGGAAACGAATCAACTTTTGGCAGTTGCCCAACATGGATTTCGCAGAAATCGCTCTTTTCTAACAAATTTGCTGACAAGCTTAGACGATTGGACGAGGATTGTAGATGCGGGGGGCTGTATTCATGCGTGCTACCTGGACATTTCTAAAGCGTTCGACAGAGTTGATCACAATTTACTCTCGAACAAGCTAAAGAAACACGGTGTTTTTGGAAGACTATACGAATTGCTAAGAGATTACCTCAGCAACAGACACATCCGAGTTCGTGTGGACGGCCTATTATCGAAGAACATCGATGTCACTAGCGGAGTTCCACAAGGCTCAGTGCTTGGACCAATACTGTTTCTAGTATATATGAACGATATACCACTACCAAATGATAGTAAGATGGTTTTGTTTGCTGACGATATAAAAGTATGGAGGCAAATCAGAAATGCTGACGATTGTATCTTGCTGCAAAACGATTTGAGTGCTTTGTTCAACTGGTCATCTGAAAACAAACTGTCATTGAATATGCAAAAGTCGAAGATGATTCAGATTGGTCGTGACCTTGGCTTTTCCTATCCATACAAGCTCGGCGACATCAACCTGGAGTACACTGAAAAAGAAAAGGACCTAGGTGTCTGGATTTGCGGCAGTTTGAAAAATGGTCTACAATGCCAAACCGTTTACAAAAGCGCGTCTCGGCTGCTCGGCATGCTACGGCGGATATTTGGACGTTTTTCCCCGGGGTGTTTTCCTCTCATGATGAATACATATATACATCCGGTTCTAGATTATGCCGCACAAGCCTGGACACCATGGCTCCAAAAAGACATCTCATTCCTTGATTGCTAATACCGGAAAGCTTCTAAGCTTGTCATTGGTCTCGAAAATATGTCATTCGCCAGGTGACTCAGACAACTGGAAAAGAGTACACTTGCACAAAGGAGAATGCGAGGTGATCTCATCCTCGCATACAAAATACTAACTACTGTTTCCCACCCCATGGATATATTATTCCACCTTCGAACTTCCAGCAACAGCCGTGGCCATGGTTGCAAGTTGGAAATACCACATTCCAAAAGGAACTGCCGCAGGTATTTTTTATTCCGTACGTGTGTGCTTTGCTTGGAATTCCCTACCTTCCGATTTGGTAAGCTCAAACAGCTTATCTATATTCAAATCAAAACTTGACGATTATATGAGAGCTAATTCGAAGTTTTCCCCAAAATATTACTAAGCTATCATTGTCCCATTGATTTTGATTTTATTTATACTTATATATAGATTTGTACCTATATTTCCACCCTGTGGTTATTGTAAATTTAATTGCTTTTTCAACCATAAATCTTGAATCTTGAATCTTGAATCTTCGACATGGTAGATGCGTACAGTAAATGGCCAGATGTGACTATGATGAACCACACTTCTGCAGCCCAAACAGTTCGAACGATGAGACGAATCTTCACTCAGCATGGTCTTCCAGAACATTTGGTGTCCGACAACGGGTCTCAATTCACCTTCAAGCTGTTCACAGAATTTTGCATTCAGAATGGAATAAATCATATCAGAACGGCACCATTTTACCCTCAATCCAATGGGCAGGCTGAAAGATTTGTGGAAACTCTGAAACGAGCCCTTCAGAATGCTGAATCCGATGGACCACTGGATCACATTCTAGATAAATTCTTGTCCAATTACCGGATTACATCAAACCTGAATTCACCGAATGGTCAATGCCACCAGAATCTCTTATGGGACGAAAATTCCGGGTTAACTTAGATGCAATGCACCCCAGACCTCCGATACAGTTAATCCCCAATCGGAAGATGTAAAATCAATACAACTGACGCAACGGCGCTCGCTGAAGTTTATTCAGGACTGGCGAATACGTATGGATTACATGCCTTTCGTGAATACGGGTTAGTTTGCAAACCAGCGGTCGTAACTAAAAGTCGCGGCAAGGTATTGTACGAAGTCCTGGCCGATGGGAATAAAATTGTTCGGCACACAAACCAAATGCGAACAAGTGTCTGCCCCGAAGAACCATCTGTTCCCAGTCACAGTCTTAACGAACTACTGGAAGTAGACCAACCTATCAGCACTGATGAACAAAGTCAAAGAGTCGACAACCGTCTTGCTGAACAACATCGCGCAAACGAGACTCCAGAAAGAAGATACCCAACACGAAGAAGAACAATGGTTCAACCATTTCAAATTGATCCAAGAAACAAGGCGTACATAGACCGAAGGTGAACGTCCTTTTTTTCGCAGGGGGAGGTGTCA
>JACCGJ010018133.1:0-14335 GCA_013407085.1 Atriophallophorus winterbourni | reverse complement strand
GCAGTGGCGCATTATATTTGGAATGATAATATCTTATGGTCACAGTTTATGAACGTTGGAATTACCTCTAAGTTAGCTGGGAACAGGTTTAGCGTGTAGACTACATCAAGGATGTTGTCATTTTTAGTAGGTTCTTCAATAAATTGCTTAAATACTAGTAAGTCTATCGTTGTATAACACCTGTGATGTGCAAGATCGTGACAGTTTAACTTTGGCATGTTGAAGTCACCAGCAATTAGTTAATATTGCGCGTTGTGTAGAGATTCTTTAATAGATGCATTAGTTAAAGAATCCATTCTAGAAGTGGTTGAAGACGGTGGATAATAATTGGAACCTATTGAGAGATCGAAATATGGTAATACATTCCATGTTGAGTCTTCTAGGTCTGACAGACTAGGTGAGGTATAGGTATCAACTGTAAACCTTGAATAAACATATATAAGAGTACCGCCACCACGTTTCGAAGTTCAATTATTCCTGAATATCTGGTTATTGGGTACCTTAAGTGTTGAGTCAGGCTGGTCCAGTCGGGTCCAGGTTTCGGTTATAAAAATAATGTCTACTGAGTTCAGAATGAGAAAAGATTTTAGCATTTAAATTTTAGGTGTAATTGATCTGGCATTGATAAGTAGGATACTAAAATAAGGAGGAGCGGAATTGAAAGAATTGAAAGTAAATTTTGACAACAATGTGGGGCCATTAATATTTAATTTATTATTTTTGGAAAAAATTGGCATGGTCATAAGAAAGCGTATGTGGCATGAATTGTATCGAGTGTAAAATGGTCTTTATGGAGTCATGTAATCACAACAGTAAATTTGTTGAGTACAATGATCAGGTGGTTAAGGGGAGAATCTATGAAGCCAGTCTTAGTTAACGCGGGATTGGCTATACAGAATGTGGGGTATGGTAGTTGAGTACAGTAGCTGATATCGTGTGTGCGCCCATTAATTTTATTGACCAACGTTACTTGTTGGTTCATGGGATTCCTGACTATTGTGTTTCTAAATGATCTAGGGTTTTGAAGAAGAGCTCGCGTCTGTCTAAATGTGGGTAAGCGAAATGAATGCTCAGATGCCGACGGTTATCTGTGCATCATGGCCTTGGTTGCAGAAGGTTTTGGAGCTTGACTTAGAGTGGGTGCACTAATGACGGATGACTCGGACTACATGCACTCAGTTGCATCAGCAGATGATGGGTTTGGGGGTATAATGGTAATGTTACCGATGATCTTACAACATTTTCGAGTTGAAGCTTACGATGAGGGTTAGAATTCTCAGCGCTAGAGACGCAATTCATGAGTAACGAAATCAAAGACCTGAGATTTAGATATTATTCATCTGTTAATTTCAACAAACAAGTAAGAATAATCGGAGCGAATTTAAATGAATAAATAAATAATTTTATTCTTGGATATCCAAGGTATGCTAATCATAATCAATAATTGCCTAAATGCTTTCACAATGAAATTGAGGTATGTACAAGGGCACTGGTTTTGACTTGCTCGACTATCGCCCTGTGAGATTGATACTGATACCGAAACAATCGCGATTACTTTTTCAAGGTCACTTTTGCAGGTAAATTTTAGGTTGAATAAAAATGAAAATTAATAACAAATTGCTTCAAGAATATTCGGAAGTCTTCTGTAACTAAACAAGCAAAATACTACCTTTATGAGAAATAAAATCAATGAATTTTGCAATAAAAAATTCCGATTACATGAAATTAAACGGAGTCTATATAAAATGAAAGTATTACTGCGTCATGACTACTGTAATATAGCCCACTATTAAATTGTTAGGCGCGACTGTATACTCTTAGAAAGCCTTCAATGCAGCTCTAGAAAAATCATGGTAGGTTACTCGAATCCTTCATCTTATTAAATAAAATATAATCTACTAGAAACAGACCGGCTATGGCTAAGTAGAATTCGTCTTAATCTTTTTGTTTTCTTCCGTATAGTTATAGAGCACCAAGTTTAGTTAGGGTCGACAAAACGCTTTGATGAGTGCACTCGTTATGTACACAGCCCTGGAATTCTCTCCTAATCCATTTTCGCATGTGCAAATCTACAGATATATTTGAAGCACTTGTAGAATCTCTTGCTGCTCCATCGCTATGCGAAATTGTCAAAATAAACAATTCTTTAGACAATGTATTTTGTCATGATATTCCTGGTTATTAACCTATCTGTAAGTACTCTTTACGTTAGCACGCGCTTAGAACTACACATATGAGCTTATTAAGTGTACGGTTACGTAAGGTCCAGACATGTTACATTAAAACCAATGATTCATAGCATATTTACCCATACTTATTGTACCTCATTAAGTGTATTTTGCCCCCTTTTTCTTTATTTATAATTCCCTCTAATTCCTTAATCCGGTTCTAGTGTAAACAAATTTATCTAAAATACCACCAAATTCCAAAATATGTAAAACACGTTTTATGATTATCTATTTATAACTGTGCATTGGTGTCAGGTTGCCAAGGTTATTGTCATGCTTAATTTAATCCCGAGACTTGAAGCACATTTTGTATTTTTTTAAATCATTTAATATATTATTGCCCATCTACAACTTAAAAGAAATAATTATCCTCATTTTACTACTCCAAAGTCTGTGGTAAACACATTTACCATAAAAGTTCTAATCAACAACAACTAATTCAAACATTATTTATTTAAGATTGTGCATTAATGTCAACTGTGCTTTAGTACCAGTTTATATATTCATAACTGTGCTTTGCTGCTTTTTGAAACTTTTTATCCCAATTACGTCTCACCTTGCTGGTGAAAAGCATATGCTTCGTACTTTTCCAGCAAAATCTACCTAAGAACTAGCATTTCTACTGATTTCAAGATTTCACCTGCGACGTCCGATGCCAGCGTGTTTCTTAGTGTGACAAACTCAATGGAATCGGCGAACTGATGTTGACTCAATCCCATAGAAATCGAGAAAGTTAATCTTTTTACCTAAGTGAAGTACAGCAGCCCATGTGCCAAATAAAACGAGCCCAGTTCAAGCCTTTTCTCCCAGTTTTCTATTTCCCAATACCCACCGAATGATTTACGACAATTTCAATGTTTATTTTATTGCCGTTTTATTCATTTTACTACGGCATACTAATATAATCCTTTGCTTTATTTCGTTCTTCTCATCATCTTGCGCTATCCTTATTCTATTGTTTGGATACTCGATCTAAATTAATTATCGTTATTATTGAAAAATTTTGAACATTTTCCAACCAATGCTAGCTACCATTTCCAATTTAGAACGGAAACATTTTCTAAATATGAAAGTTCTTCCATTGATTTAATTCCTATATATTGCTGTAAACATTTCGATAACCCCATTATGTAATTCTTTCATTTGTTTACCAAGAATAAAATAATTTTCTTTTTATTGATAAATCTAATTTTCAAACACAGTGAACGCGAGGAAGCAACTTCAGCAAAAATGCGCATGTATTCAAATTGCACGCAAGCTTCATCCACAGAAGATGGTTGGTCTTTGCCCATCTTTAAGAGTGAGTCATTATTTAAGTTCTATCCAGCGAGCCATTTAGAGATTTTAACAGAAGCAGTGTTGACTTGAAGCTGACTAACTGTTAGCTTAATACCAGTCGGTGGAAGGCATAACTCACATATTGTGCGAATGATAGCGCATCAGCTCTTTTGTTTGATGATGAAAATTTGACTTCCCTATCAACCGACTCAAGCGCTACTCCTGTTAACACGTCCACATCCGTCCGTATCATTGATTCAAACGAAAAACCTAGTTTTCATTACCAAGAAAGTGGCTTTAAAATTAGCAAACTTCAGAATTCATCAGATACCATTTCAAATAAATCACAAAACTCATCTCCTCAAGCGAATTTAGCACTGCCTTCTAGCTCATCTAAACGATCGTCAGATAATGTGCTTTTCAAATTTGCTAGAGGAAAAGCCTTACTGGCACCTTCGACTACTGCCATTGAAAAAGCGAGACAATTGTTGGCAACTGTGGATAAAATTACCCACAGAGATACAGGTCAGTTATGTTCCGATTCTGATTGCATTTGCCATCATAACACCACTATCCTGGATAAATGTGAAGATACTGAACCCGAAAGACTGTTGAGAAGATCAGAACATCTGTTCAACAAGCAGTACCGGGATTATAAAAACCCAGGATCAATAATATTCAATCATTTATCATCATTCATTCAACAATAATCAATAATACTGTTATTCAAGTTCTCGTTGTAAAACCTACATTAATTAATACATACTGTGATTCGAGTGAGCGTTGTTTGTTCTCACTTACATTCTTGGTTTGGTTATTCAATTCAATACAATTCAATTCATCATATTGCTTCTCCACAGCTTTCCACAGAAAGAAATTCTGGACGCTCAATTGGCTCGTTAGCCACTCACTGTCCTGTGCAACTGAACTAAACTGAACTGAACTAACTTTAAGTGAGCTGCCGCGGCCTTAGAGTTTTAGCAGCAATTTGAATATATAGATTTTTCGTGTAATCGACCGTATTTCAGGTGACAAATTGTTTTGTAATTAATTAGCATTATCATGAATACTATATTGTTCTTATGAGTGTGAACTTATGCTTTTATGTAGACAATGTGCAATCTTTGTTTAGTTCAGTTTCGACAGGATGTGTAAGTACCCAATGAACCAATTGCATGCCCAGAAATTTTTTAAAATAAATTTTTTGAAGATCCTTCACCGCTGTCAAAAATTACTTCCTTTTGATCGTTGGTATATTCGGTGTATGCCAAACATCATTTCTACAACATGGTTGGCTTTGGTTCTACGTAACGTTGCTCGTGACATCCACCGCTTCATAATTGTCAGAGAATTTTCATTCTCAAGAAGTTTCACGCTTGCACAAATTACGATAATTTTAAACGAGGCAATATTTAAACACGTGAACCAATGTTGATTAGATGGTGTTCAGTAAATCAATCTCTGGTTTTATCTCAAACTATTAACAGACCATCGATTCATTTTATTTATACATGGATAAACTTTTTGTCTGTTTTGAATTTGTGGTTATTGTAAACTTGGTTCGGTTTGTGAGTAATCGCATCGCAACCACTTGTTTCAAATAATATGTACAGCCATGGCAGGCTGTAGCGATTACCCCATAAGTTTCAGTTAAGTTCAGTTTACACAGCACGATTCGTAGCTTAGTAGCCAATCGAGCATCTAGATTTCGTTCGGTGCTTTGCCACAAGAGTGTCCACTACTTTAAACAATATCCACCAATCTCTGGTATTAGATTAATCTGGAATGCAACAGAGAGACTGGAGAAGTGCTTCTTCAGGATTGGTAGCAGAAGGGATGCAATCCCGTTTCAGCTTCTTCACAACAATAAACATAGGTGACTTCTGATGACAAGTCACACCCAGAGAGTAGAGGACCACCACTATCTCACTCTGGGGATCGGGTACATTCGTCTCAACAAATGCTGATCCAACACGTTCTTGAATAGCTGTTTAGATGGTAGAGACAGGAGCTCATTCGGTAGAGAGTTCCAAGTGTTCAGAACCTGCGTGGATACCATGCTCAGCTTAGGGCTTCTGCAACTTGAGCACATGTCCACGATTCCTCGATTCACCTGCTAATCAGAAGAACCTGGGGAACTCGTCGCCATATTGACCGATAAGGATTCGGCATGTCAGGAGCAGATCAAACCTTTCTCTTCAAAGTTCTAGGGGGAAAGATTTCAGTAAGCTCCGTCTATCCTCCTACGCGAGGTGGCGCATACCATGAACCATCTTAGTCCCCCTCCTTTGTACTCTCTCCAAGGAGTCACGTTCGTCTTTAGACTGATGAAAAGCAACGGGTAGCCCATATTTGAACAGATGACGGATGTGTGCCAAGAAAAGCGTCTGAAACATATGCGAGGTAATGACTGCAAATGAACACCGAATGGCCCAGAGCATCCTGGTAGCGCCGCTGATTCTCCGACAAGTGTTCAACTTTGACTTCAATCAATCTATAAACAGAATCCCTAAGTGTTTTTCGACTGCCACTGTTTTAATAGGCTTACTTCCAAGAAAGTATTCCTCAACCGTGTCGCCGGAGCCTATGAGCATGACGACTGATTTGTCCTCATTTATAGGCAGTGACCAGCGATTCGTCCAATTGACCAAGGCATCAACATTTGTTTCATTTAATATCTACAACCCTGACAAGTTGTAGCAATTACCCCAGCATATCGTAGTGATAACGTCACCCGTTCGGAGGTATCCAGTCCGTCTTCCGGGTACTCACGCTAGGAGACTTTCGCATCCAATTGAAATGTAGCCCTATCATGCAACCGATCCGACCCTCAGCACCTTATACCGAAATTTCACTGCCTTTTTACTGAACTACTTTTTCCGGACCATCAATTATTCTTGTATCAAAACTTACGTCGCTCTCTATCGGTGAAACATCTTTATGATAATCCGGCTTTATGCTTGCAAGTAGTACTATAAATGTGGCCCGACAATCACCATCTAAGACGAGAGAATTACCTTCCACGTTCTACAGTCAAGACAGGTTTTAGTTGAAGGAGATGCTTTGACTAGTTGCGCTGCGGTGGTGCATTTAACTACCCATTAACAGTCAGCTGTGACTACTATACCCAAGTTCTTAACCTTTTGAACGGAATTAATATCCAGCAAACCATTATTGTGAGCTATTGTAATATTGGCAACCCCTGCTGATAAAATAGGTAATTTACTGTACTTCAGAGAATGATTCAATCTTGTGACCACTTTATCCATTTTGATGCCAATGGGTCTGTTAATTCGACCTCGTCTGCAATCATATAGCGCATACTTATAGTTGAGAAGCAATATCATTTACTAAGGTCAGAAAGGGTTAAGCGTAGGTTGGAATTCTGTAGAACTCGCCTGTTGTGGTTGCGAAGTTAGAGCTAGTATTACTGTCAAACATGAAAAAACATATCTTAGAAAAATTGTTCACCAGGCCTTAAACCTGCCCGATGTACCTTCGATCTCGCTGAAATTCATGTAGAAAGCTCTATTTACTTAATTTCATTGAGTGTTTTAGTTTCCATATTTAGAATACGCGTCATATTAAAACGCCTAAATAAAGAACCAAATGTTGAGCCATGCGCAATAATGATTGACTTACTAGGTTGTTATTAAGTCCATCCCTGATAAGCCACTACGAAGCTTAACGTTAAACAATGGTCAAGCTCAAGAAAGAATCGTTGTTGACAAGTCTGTGGTATGGTATGAAAGAAAAAGCCTGATCCAAACCAAGTACCGCACAGTTAGAGACTGCACATGGGCGATGTTACTGTCAGGTTGCCCAGGCCTAGACAGATATGAGAAATAGATAATACAGATGGTAGTGAGACTCCATCGTGTTTCAGCATGCAGCTCACTACCCGTGGCCAATCAGTTTAGCATGGTGTTAGCCGCACAACACAGAAGAACTTACGATTGCACAACCGTACACTATTGCGCATCCGTGCACTCGACAAGTCTGGGCAGTCCTCTTTCGAAATAAGCGCAACGATAGTTTTATTTCAATTATTATGTACAATAGCCTGTCAGCCAACTTTCGCACGTTTAGTGGTGTCAGACAAGGGTGTCCAATTTCTCCTTTCTCATGTTTGTAATGGACGTATTAATGGAGGCATAGCGCGGGCATGCGGAGACCCAGTATTTCGATGCAGTGTAATCAGAAAGCCTATGATTTCGATTTTTCTGGTGACGTTGTTCTTCTCTTTGATTCCAATCATACCGTCCTTTGGAATTCACTGCACCTTCCAAGGACAACTTTCTGTTCCGATAGAAACTGCGTAATCAATAGTTTTTTAGGTCCAAACACTCCCCATTTTTACCAAGCTTTGATTGTATAGCATTTAAGTATTCGGTACGTGCTCCGAGGTAATGTTTTCCATGAGATGATAATAAAGTCTCAGCAATTAGAAACTTGTGACTGTAGATAGTTTTACCCATTTGAATAGCTGCATAATTAGTAACGCTTGTTGAAATAAAATTTCAGGTCACATTTCCACACCAGCTTCAGCACTTGGAATCTTAGGTCATATGTGGCTTAAAAGAACCTTTTCCCTAAAATTCAAGTGCAGATTCTATAGCAAAAATTCTCGCGGTTTGTCGTGTGGCTACAAAAGATTAACACCAAGAAACGAGATGATACATCTGCTGTTAAAATGTATAGCTTCGCTTGTTAGTTTACATATTGCTGAGGGGAAATCATCGTTTTCCTAAAGCAGTTTTTTCACTCCTAACTCTGAATGGCATCGTAATGCTGGCTAGACTCTATTGAATCAGCCGAAGGCCTTGATAGCTGACCTGGACGCAGTCAGGAGACCCCTCACCCCAATTTCGGTCCGAGAGATCGGAATTCGCATTAGCTTGTCTTTAATGAAATGTCTCGAAATATTTTCTCGTGATTATCTTGTTTTTGTTGTTTCAAAGTGTCTGGTTAATCTTGCGTGTCGTCAAGTAGAGTGTCTAAAGCGTTGTACCATGCATGACATTGAAGTCAAAGAAGATATCTTGTTGATGCAGCTGTCGGGGAAATCATTACCATCTTTGTTTCATAGTTTTGCTCGCTTTTTACGCTTCATCCTTCTCATCTCTTGAATTTAATTTTGTGTAGGTAATTACTCGCTACTGGCCACTGATGTAATGTTGTTCATGATGATGTTGAGATTTCCGCGACAGGTGCATCTGCATTTTTAAACGATGTTTCTGTGACTGTTTTTAAGTTGACCTTAGTATTTTCCGATCTTAGTCACGTTTGAAAGGAGTATCATTAAAACTCAATGGTACGGTCTACAAAGCGACAGTTCGGGCCGTTCGTGGCGTAACATCATGGGTGTTGGTTGGTTGCATCCCATACGTAACAGTGTTAACCTTAAGTTAATGTTGTAAAGCAGATCAAGGTGTACATGCTATGGTAAATAAGTCAGGTTTCGATACTAATTCTTCGTTCAATGCTGCATCTCCATCGGCAGAGAACTCGCGGTTAATCCGCCGCTGTATCGCAGTAAAGATTTTAAGTAGTAACTTTTCTAACGTTAGAGTATTTCTTCCAGACTAAAACCCTCGGGATTCAATATCTCACCATGGCTAGTTACACTTTGAGATAAGTCTGAAAAACCATTTCTACTGGAGATCATGCAGTAGCCGTCTTATTGAAGGTGTTCTCTTTCCCAGTAAAGTGACGAAGTAAGCTTCTCATGATGTCTGACATTAAAAGCCGCTAGACTGCTCTCTTGCCATATTACAGCCATTCACCTTACTTGATCGCCTCAACTCCATTTCTATGCGCTTTATCTTCCCATACACGAGTAGATTGTTCATTCATTTTATGAATTCAATCGTGATTAAATAACACTGAAATGTTGATGCTGATGCGTGATGCTGATGACGCCGTTCAATTTTCACCATATGCTTTCTCTGCGATTCATTACATCATCATTATGATAAAGCACAAGTCTGGAACTAGACAAAGTGCCAGGCAACACAAACCGGAAAACGCAGATATGCGAATGCGCAAAAGCAGCTTGCTTTCGTTGTTTCACTGCACGCGATTTTCAGATCGGGTTTTTGTTTCAAATATAATACCCAGTGACTTCGGTTTGCAGCCATATTTTGAAAGGTTTCCAGCCAACTATTAGGTGGATCTTATAGACCCTAGCCAGGCAGATGAATATGTCCCACTGAGCCTAACGCTATGAGCAGTTTCTTCAACCCAGCGCGACACGTCATGGACTCGCCATCCGGTCATTTCTCCCAGCTCCCACCAAGCACTGCAAATAAGGCGCGGTTTGGTAAACGGTGATGAGAGATTCTTAATCATACCCAAACCATTATAAACGAGCCAGCACCCATTACGTAATATTTGAATGAGCAAATCTTACCACCAATTAATGCGGCTGACTTATTGTTAAATTGATCTGGCACCGTTAGTAAGCCGGGGTTTCATTGCCGTTTCTATTTTCTGTTTTTTATCATATCTGCCTAGGCCTGGCCGACCTGACAGTATCTTAGCCCACGTGCAGTTTCAAACTTTGCAGCGCTTTACCTGGATCAGGCTTGTGATTTCATCATCATCATTATCATCACTTTCCATGCACTTTGTGTCATTATGCGCATCTTCCCTAGATCCATGCGTGTTTATTCTTTTCCTACATTTTTAGCTCTCTCACAATGTCCGCCCCAGCCAAACCTCCTCAAAAAGTAGGCTACTGGTACTTTGGCGGGTGTGCTAGCGCCATGGCAGCAGCGTGCACGCATCCACTGGATTTGATCAAGGTCCATCTTCAAACGCAACAGAAGCAGGAGGTCGGCATGATCGGTATGGGTATACGTGTCATAAAGCGTGATGGGTTTTTGGCATTATACAACGGGATCAGTGCCTCGATTCTCCGACAATTCACGTATTCTCTCACCCGTTTCGGCATGTACGAGTCGTACAAAACATCCAAAACGTCAAAGATGTCATTTGCTGAAAGCGCGGTGGTTTCGAGTGTTTCTGGGTTTTGTGGCGGGGTGGTTGGCAATCCGGCGGATATGATTAATGTGAGGTAATCGGTTAATCGATTTTATTTTCAGTGGATTTCAGAGACACGCGTTGACGTGGAGTGATTGCTTGTGGCTGTCTAGTGATTGACCATACTTTCTGTGAAATTGATTAGCTTTTTTCGTATGCTTTTTACTTTTACCTACTAGTAATGCTGTCCTCCATTGTTGAGCTTATTGTGAGCAAGTAGCTCCTTTTCGTTGTGATCAATGTGAGTCATGATGCTTAGCTTTCGCACAACCGTGACAAAATAACTTATGGCTATGCAGAGAATAAAGACCTGGCGAGCTGCAGTACATATAAATAATTAAACTCCTCAGGGAGTTAGGGTCTTTACACTTTACTTTTGTGCGACTATCTCCTCCTGGCGGATGAGTCGGCTTCAATAAAGGGTCTTGGGAATTCGTGTACAAAGTGGCGTCCCCAGCACCACTCGGCGTTTGTTCGAGTCAGCTTCTTTAGCCTTTGCACAACCAAGTACGACCTGCAAGGCAGCAGGGAGTTGCAAGAAAGAGATGGTATGCACCAACTGACCGTCTACGAGACCCTGCTCCAGATTTTTCCTCAGGGTTTTCTCCCGAAGCTTTTCCCGCAATCGGGTATCTCGCAGGGCAGCGAAGGTTTGAAATCAGGGTTTTCCTTTCCTTGGATGAAATGCCTTCCCAGGCTAACGAGCTCCATCTGCCCGAATCAAATTTGTTTTCTGGCGCCAGTCACTCGCCCTCGTCGCTTCTCCTGTTTTTAGAAGCAGTTCCGCCCGGGCTCGGGTAGCCACTTGTGCAAGCCAGAAGCTGAACTTGGTTGTCTTAGGCTATTTGAGACGCGCGCCATACGGGAGCATTTTATAGACAGTGGGAGCTTATCCCCACTGCCACCCCCAGCTATGAAAACCTTTGGAACCTCTTTACACTTTGATTGCAAACGATTAGACCGAACTCAGCGTGGCTGTTTTTTTATCCCGAATGCTTTCTTTATCGTTCACAACTACCCTTATCTTCCTTATATCTGTCTAGGCCTGAGCCACCTGACATTATCTTGGCTTATGATTTGATACAACTAACCACATGTTTCCACTGATGTGTAATTGTGCTGTGTGTCCTTCACGGATCGCATAGTGCTACATTTATTAAGCTGCGTAGGTTGTTGGCCTCCTTCGGTCGATGTCCACCATGGATGTACATCACAATCACATGATTTTTTCATGTTCCGCAGCCTACACCTCAGGGCACCAATTGTGGGGACACTCCATTCCGCTTCTACAGAGACTGCGCAGGTAGCTAAATTGATTTACCGACAGTACTGAACTGCATGTGGTAACGCACTCTAGCCTCACTACCAATATCCCTTCCATTTTCCATATCTGTCTAGCGTTCGCCAACATGACGGCATCTTAACCCACACGCCGTTACGGATTGTGCTAAAGAATCTGTATACAAGCACTGGCCTCAAGGTCTGATATAGAAAAAAACATTGTTTTCCACCATCAGTGAACTAAAACCGATGATACACCTCAGTTTCATTGCCCTTATTGATTTCTTAATCGTCTCTCGGGGAATGTTTTTAACTTACCCTCTGGCACTTGATTTCAGACACACTCACATTAATGTAGGCTCATCAAGCTTTGAGATCAAACAGTGTCATTTATAATCCGCCCCGCAAGCTTACCTAACTTGTTCCAGCCAGGTTGATGGCACTTCTGTTGTAGACTTGACCGAGCTTGTTCTACGGAGCCCGTCAAAGTTACCCGATTGACATAGCACGATCGTACTATCGACGACTTTCTATTGCGCGGTTGTAGGTCGAAATTCCATCTCTGTTACAAATTTGGAACCTTTGTTTAAATCCTTAACCTATGCACGGGTTTAAATCGAATAGCGGCAAGCTACGTATGACTGGGTTAGTTGCACGATCACAGTCCTTTTACACCGTGAAAGACATTTTTAAACAATCTATGCCCAGCCCTACATATTCCTCATATGTATCTACGTGTCGGCTATAACAAACTTTATGGTACACTATGAGAAAATATGCATGTATACGGTATCTTTGCCTTTACTGCTCCATGCTATATTAGCCGCATATGACTACTGGATTGTGCATGCCGGTATGGTATGAAAGCACAAGCCTGATCCAGGCAAAGTGCCGCACAGTCAGAGACTGCACATGAGCTAAGATACTGTCACGTTGCCAAGGCCTAGACAGATATGAGAAATAGAGAATAAAGATGGTAGTGAAATTCCAGCGTGTTTCAGCATGCAGCTCACTACCAGTGGCCAATCAATTTAGCACGGTGTTAGCCGCACAACACAGAAGTACTGTACGATTGCACATCCGTGCCCTGCCCGATGGGCAATAGCGTCTGGCGTTCTCTTCGGGATTAAATCAAGTGGCAAGAGTTATTTTGTATTTCTTTCATTTACATTGTTCCTGTTTCTTGATAAACATTTCTTAAATCCTCAGTGTTCATTTTCCATTGAACGGGTCTTTTTTTCTCACACCACCCATCCACTTGAATTTCAGAATGCAAAATGACGTCAAGCTTCCTCCAGCGGAGCGCCGCAAGTAAGTCATTTCCACTGCCATTTTGGATCTATTTCCCTACGTTCCTCTGTATGTTATTTTACAGAATGCCCCGTGTCACAGTGCCAATAGTCTATGGTAGAGAATTAAATTGGATTATTATTGTTGTAGTTATCGTCCCATAGAAGTAACCCGTGGACTGTGCTTGCCCAGTGGTTCGTCACTGTGCCAGACCCTGAGTCTTGAGTAACCGTGTTTAGTCTTTAAAGTTGCGCCAGGCTGATCCAGGACGAGTTTTGTCATCGCCGAGTCTGTTGTGCCGATGACGTGGACACGATTACCTTCTTCGCTCCTGATGTAAACGAGGGCCGGTGATATCCCACAATATCTCCTGAGATACTTGATCAGCATATCAGAGGCCCAGTATTATCCAAAGGTACCAATTGCCAAACACCTATAAAGATCCTATCTTCTGTGACCTCAGCGTCTACGTATCACATCCACAAGATAGTATAAAGCGGCTTGGTAAAAATGTATTTTGTTTTTGAGACACATTCCAGATGGTGAAAAGTAGTTGACCATTGTAAAAGTGGAAATGTGGTTAACAAAGTTAGACTTTGAGCCAAGATGTTCAAACACAGAATCACAATGTGCTTCGTGGTCAAGCACTCAAGGCGCTTATGTATGACCAAAGTGATGTGTTGCTCACATCCACATCCCTTACACCCCACTACCGGTTTCAGGCTGTTTGCCATCGTCAGGTGGAGACAGTAAGATCAGGTTCAGTGAGCCTTGAAACAGTGGATTAAAGGTAAACAAGGTTATGCTCGAATGCCAACTGTTATATAGGGTTCGTACAACGAACCACGATGTTCAAACACAGAATCACAAAGTGATTCTTGGTCAAGCACTCAAGGCGCTTATGGATGACCAAAGTGATGTGTTGGTCACATCCCCCGCACTTACACACCACTACCAGTTTCTGGATGTTTGCCGTCATCAGGTGGAGACAGTAAAATTAGGTTCAGTGAGCCTTGTAACAGTGGATAAATGGTAAACAAGTGTATACTTGAATGCCACTGTTACATAGGGTTCGTACAACGAACCAGGATGTTCAAACACAGAATCAGAAAGTGATTCGTGGTCAAGCACTCAAGGCGCTTATGGATGACCAAACTGATGTGTTGCTCACACACCCCGAAATTACACTCCACTACCGGTTTCTGGCTGTTTGC
>JACCGJ010018132.1:0-10040 GCA_013407085.1 Atriophallophorus winterbourni | reverse complement strand
AAATATCTCTTTCATGAGACGACAGAACAAAATCTAAAGTTGACGGAGTGTGTCCTGTCCTAAACCTTGTAGGTTCCCTTACATGTTGATAAAAGGCTCCGACATGAAACCAGTCTAGATATTGCGACTCAACTGACCCTGGTGAAGAAATTTCAGTACGCCAATCAATGCCCGGGAGATTGGAGTCTCCGACAATTAGTAATGCGTTGCATTGCCCTTTTAGTACTTCCAATGTGTCCATTAGTAATTGGTCGTCTAATGATGAAGCGGTCGGGCTTCTATAAGCACATGCAAGTGCCAGTCTTCTTCTAGCGACAGTAAGAAATACCGATGTGAGTTGGATTGAGTGAGAAGCGATCTTTATCGATGTCTCACTGTGGGGGAGATCTTCGTTTATCATAATTGCCACTCCCCCTCCCGTAGCACCAGTATCCCTATCCTGACGATAGATGGAATACTTAGTTGATACAAATGACGGAACATGATCATCTGGTTTCAACCATGATTCGGAGATGGCAATTATGTCGACCTGGTTTTCCAGTGCAGCAAGCTGCCGCTCGCCCCATTTATTACGTATACTGCAAGCATTTGTGTACAGTACACGGGTATTTCTATTCTACGCACATTTTAAACTAACTTTACTCGGGGTGGGAGCACCCCGTTTTTTGAAACCGGAGAAGTTGATAAGTGGCTAGACTGCCCTTGCGAACGAGCTTGCACCGGCCTAATGGCAGTTGTACATAGATTTTCCTCGTTCAAAAGCTTACTGAAAAGCGAGTTTTTCATGCGCTCGTATTCTACTGGCGGCCCATTTTGGAGTACATCTTCAATGACAATTACCGCAGATGACTTAAACATTTTATGGTGGCTAAGGTTGATCCCTTTTTGGGAGTTTTCAAGCCAGTCATGGGCGTTTTTGAACGCTTTCCATGAAAATGTGGTTGAGGCCCCTTATCCTGGACAACTTTGAATCGCCCATTTGTGTAGCGCTCAAGGTAAGCACTTTTTAAAAGAAGCTTATCCCTGTCCTGCTGGTTTATGAATTCTACCAAGATCGGACGAGCGCTATTTACAGTTGGGTTTCACCGGCCTACACGATGGACCCTTTTTACCTGGCAGTTAATTAGCCCTGCCATGCGCAAAATATCTTGAACCCTGGAACGGTCCATTTGGCGCCGGGATTTGCTTTCGCGAATCAGCGGCTCTTCCCTATTTAGTATGAGGAGAGTACGAGATGGCCTCGTTTCCGCCATTTTGTGGGGTGCAGCAAGCTTACTAACTTGCTCAGCTAAGGCATTTATTTGCCTTTCTAAAGCTACGTAGTTAGCTTGCTGTGTTATTACCGGACATTTACTGTTATCGACTGTTTTCTTTTTAGGGTTCTTTTTCCCCCCTGTGTTGCTTTTTTATTCTTATTGATGGTACTGCGGGCAGGGCCGGGTTTTGTTGACGGGGTTGTTCTTATTCTTACGACCTCGGCGTAGGACAACGGAGAACTCTTATTATTTGCCTCAACATTGTTTAAAATACTAGCGGAGGTCCCCAGGAATACTTCCCTGGCGTTTCTCTTACACTCCCAACATACCCATTCCATGAAACTAATTTTACAATAAGTTTCATAATGCTCGGCAAGAATGCCAGAGCATTTGGGATGTGCCCATCTCTGGCACACATCACAAGCTATACCTTTTACAACCTTCTTACCACATTCACTTGAAATGCAGGGATATGAAGCTTTAGGCATAGTTTGATTTTTTTTAAAAATTCAAATAACACTGAATATATATAAAAATTTTCAAAAACGTAATAGAATATGTTGATTCTAGTTACGATGTGTATATATTGCGATAAATTGATTAACAATTTACAGCAAAAGTCAGAGAACAGCGATTTGGAATAGATTATGTGTAAGAGCGTGGGAAATACAACCAAGTTGAACGTACGCGCGAACTCGGACTCTGACTTCTTCCGTGGTTCTGAAGTCTGTGTGCGCCACTCTGTGCTGGAACTGTGATTAACGGAATCTCCAACATTTTAGCGCTTTCTGCACCTTGGATTCCATTCCCTGGATTTTCCTGTGTGGATTACTTCGCTATCGTTGAACGTTACGGATCTTTATTTGGACATTTGCTCTCTTGGTCTTTCAGTGAGTTCTTTCCATTTTTGCCATTTTGTGTGTAGTGCTAGACTATTTTTCCTTAGTCCACTACAGTAGTGCAGTACACAAGGGTGGTAGTTGTTCCTCTGTTTTGTAATTGCATACCTGAAAGTCTTACTGGCATTCTAAGTGAAATCTTAAAAAGACTTTTTAGGGATATGATCTGATGCCATCTATTAATTGTTCTTTACTGAACTGAATTCAAGGTAAACGTGGTATTTTGCTTCTTACGAATCCTTTGATTTTGTATTTATTTGATTTTCACCGGATTCCAACATGGTTATGATTAGAAAATCTGCAAAAGTAGATAATACAGTACTTACTGTAACGAATATGCAAGGGAATCGGTGCCCCGCTGCTCGCTCGGGGGACTCTTGTCTTGTATGCGCTAAACAGGTTGCTGATAATGCAAAAGATGTACGATGCGGAATATGTTTAAAAAGGACGCATATTCAGTGCGGAGGAATGAAACCAGAAACATATCGGTGGCTTCAGATTATATCATGCGATATTATTCGGACGGTATGTATGATATGTCTTCCACCATCGAGTGTAGTCATAATAAAGTCGTAGCTGCATCTACTAAAGCCGCCAAAGTGCTCGATTGAGGAGACATAAATATTGAACCAACCTCAGCTGAGGACAGACACCACCTATCTGTGGAGCAAGCTTGTGTGCCATTCGCTTCCTCTACTACAAGCCATTAACAAAATGGTATTAGTATCGATGATACATTGAACGTGCAGGAACTCGATGTTTGCTCGCCTTCAACACCGTTTGCTCAACAGTCAGGACGAAATGAAACTTATGCAGATGTGACGTCAAAGGGTCTACCTAGTGATCCGAGCTATGAAATCTTGTCACAGCGATTGAGTAAAATAGAGGCTCAGCTAAATGTGGTGAAATAAGTACCTACTTCTGAGAATGCTTTTATATATCCGGTCTCAAAGAAGCCATTATTCGATTCTCGGACCCGATGTCTTATTATGGTGAATGCTCGAGAGCAAACCGGGGACATGGCTAAAATGCGTTCACAGCAAGAGCGAACTTTCCTAAAATCAACTTTTTCAACGCTATTTGATCAAGGGGAGGAAGGATTTACCACCATTTCTGCATTCTGACTTGGCCGGAAGATGGAGGATGATAAACCGCGGACGCTGAAAATTGTTTTGGCTTCGGATGAACAGGTACAGATGATAATAGGACGCGCTCATCGTCTTAAGGGTGAGCCATTCAAGATACTACGTGACATTTCTCCTGAGGATAGAATCGAAATGAAAACAGCCACTCAAGAATTATGAGCGCACAGAGAAGCTGGCGAGGTGGATCTCCATATTGTAGATTTTCGGGTAATGAGGAGGTGGCCGCACATTTGTTGGAAGCCGCTGTTAATCCAACCCCAGTTAATCATTATGTGAAGAGATTTCGAGTATTGCTTTTTAATGCGTGGAGTCTACGCAATAAAATTGACGAGGTTATTGAAATTGTCTGTCTGCGACAGGCAGATATAATTGCTTTTTCAGAAGTGACAGAGTAGCTTCGAGATCTGCCGGTGGCGTTGCCGTATACTTTAAAAAGCACCTGACTGTGGAAGTATTGAAAAGTTTCAACATGATGCTGGAAATGCGGAAAGCATCTGGTGTAAGGTGAAGTCTAGCTCTGGAGCTGCATCACTTAAGGTCATTTACCGCTCATCTGCGTTATGTGATAAAATCAAACGGTATGGTATCACTGGTGACTGTATCGTTCTTGGAGATCTGAATGCTCCCGATATAAACTGGGCGGTTTTAGTTTCGAGGGGTGAACCGGTCCAACAAGAATTCCTAGATACGATTTGGGAGCTAAATTTGGTGCAGAATGTAAACGATCCTACTAGGATATACGACGGACAAGTTCCTTCGATATTGGATTTGGTGGTCAGACCTAGATTCTCCGATGTTACGAATCTGTCGATCGAGAAACCTATTGGTTGCAGCGAATACTGTTCTTTATGGTTCGTTTGAAATCAGGGTCTTCAAAAGAGAATAAGTACGCATGCCCCGAGAAAATACTGGAAATTAGACAAAAAGAGTCTAATGACGTCCGCAGACTCGATGGACTGGTCTCTCCCTCCATCAACGAATATTGATACCTGTTGTTTGGACTTTTTGGGTAAAATCAGATCGCTTGAATATCATGCCCCATGGATGAATGAAAGATCCGTCGCTGAGGGACCTCCGTGGTTTGATAACGTTATTCGTAAATACATGAATGTAAGACAGTGGTTATGGCGGAATTTTTGTTCTAGCGGATGCACCACAAAAAGTGCACCTACCTGGAAATACAAAAAAGACAGAACTATGAAACTTGTTTGGTGGACGATGCCAATTTGATGCCGAAACGCTTGTTTGCGTACATTAGACGAAGAACCAAAGCTTCCCAACGAGTACCTTGCTTGAGATCAATGGGAGGTTCAACTGAACATTTAGATGAGCGTAAAGCAGTTTTTCTCGCAGCTCAGTAGAATTCGGTTCACACAGAGGAGACGTTTCCCATTCCTATGCTTCATGAGAGCAGCGCCGAAATGCCGGATATATCGATCTCGTCAGAGATGGTGCAGTATTTACTAGAACGACTCGATGTACACTCAGCACCTGGCCCGGACGATATACCCCCAATGCTTTTAAAGGTATTGTCGAGTATCTTACACAATCCACTGGCGCTAATATTCAATTTATCTCTGAGGTGTGGTAGGTTACCTCAAGATTGGAAATACGGCATTGTCAAACCGATGTATAAAAGCGGTGAAACCAGTGATCCGGCTAACTACCGACCGGTTACCTTTCATTTCGGTAGTTCGAAAGATTCTAAAACGACTGCTGCAAAAAACAGATTTAAGATTTTCTCTTTACAACCAGTCAGTTAACATCCGCTTAGCATGGTTTTACGCCAAGACGATCATGCGCATCTAATCTCATTACGGCTCGCGAGAACTGGTGTGGTGAACTTGATGTGGGTCACCCGGTAGTCACTGCCTTCATTGACTTCAGTAAGGCTTTCGACCGTGTTCCATTTCAACGTCTATTGCTCAAGCTCCGTGCTCGTGGTGTAAAATGACCTGTTCTAACTTGGATTTGAAAGACTTCCTTGTTGACCGTTATACACTGGTCTAGGTTAACGGAGTCAAATTGAAGATTACACGTCCAACTTCCGGGGTTCCGCATGGATCTGTTCTCAGCCCGTTACTTTTTAGAGTATATGTTAATGACCTCCCCGACTAATTAAATATGAATTGTCTACTTTTCGCGGATGATCTGAAAGTTTGGGGTGCAGTAAGCTCTTCTGCTGATAATAACAATTTCCAGAACGAATTGAACAAATTACTTGATTGGACGGTAAAATGGCAGCTTCCTGTAAACCGACAAAAATGCGATGTTATGCTTTTGGGGCCAAGCACGCCTGAAGGTGCTTACTTCCTCGGGGATCATCAACTGAAGTGGGTTGATACTTAACGTGACCTGGGTACGATTGTGACTCAGTCGCTTAAATGCAAAAGGAGGATACGAACAGAAAAGCTGCTGCTGTGAACCGCGCATGGTTGGGTATTAGTCGGTCGCTTTCAGCGATTACTCCACAAATGTTTCGCATTCTTTATTCCACATACGTGAGACCAGTTTTGGAATATGGTTCGCCAGCCACCTGAACACAAACTGAGGGAGAACGTGACCAGTTGGAAAAATTGCAAAGGCGGGCGATGGAACGAAAATTATCATTATTATCAAAAGTTATCATCATTAAGCTTTTTGACCTGCTGTGCTCTCATAATTTTGAATTTATTTCCTCATATTTTTGCCTTAACTAGACGGTTCATATATCATTGAACTCGTCTTAATTTGCTCTTTTGGAATATACCCATTTTAACTTCGAGCAAGGTGAATTCTTGAAAATTCAAATTTTCAAGTTCTAATCCAATTTTACTGTCGCGTGCAATATCCTTGGCGATTCAGAATATTGTTCCTGTTCGAATACTGTTGAGAGGATTACATCATTTCGAATTGACTGATAGTTTTTCTCAACACTATCAGATTGAAACTCGTTCAACCGCACCACTTTTATCCAACTCGTTCGTATTTTACCGCTTGGATCGCATCACTACGATCCAACGCACTCACTCCAACAGTACCTACCGATCGATAAAGAACTGTATCGCTAAGTGCACTGACTCATTACTCGTTGGATTGTAACAATGACGCGAATAATGACCTCGATGACCCAGATAAAGAAGGCAGCACCTGATGTGTGTCAAATTTGTAACAAATGGGTAGGCGCCAAATCCAACGTTGTTGAATGTTTTGGCTGTTTGAGAAAAATACGTACTAAATGTGATAAAGCCCTAACGAAAGAATTGATATGTTTTATTAACAACGTTGATTTATCCGGTGTTTGCTACGTATGTTGTGCATGTCGAAGTAAACAGCCTATCGATACGACTACAAATCCTTTCCACGAGGCAAAGCTGGAATCTCGAAAAGAGATTTAAACCTTCTTTAAAATAATGAAGGTAAAATGCAATTTATCCTTTTTACAGTAAATCAATGTTGTTTGTTATATTACGAATTGCAATTGTATGAACCACTAACAAAATAAACATTCTGAAGTATACTGTAATTCAACTCATGGGCATCATCGAGGTTATTGGAAATCACTGAGAGACGGGATACTCAACATTTTCAATAATGATTGTTTCAAATATAAGTATTCATAAGTCTATTAGTTTATAAGTTTATGGTCTATAATTTTATAAATGCATTAATTACAGCTTAAACGAAACTTTTGCAAATACTTGAGATGACTAGTTTTTAAGTTCAACATTGATATAGGTATATAGTTACGTTTACCGATATGCTAAACGTTCCAGATAGTTCATATGCGCTGGGTAAGGCAGAAATATCATGTTTATTTTTGAGAGCGATGTTGACATTGCACTCATTTGTTCTATATTGTGAACATGAGTCGGTCTGTTAGACTTAAAAATATAGATGTCTGTTTCTGAAGCAAAATGTATACAGTTAAATGATTCCGAATTTCAACAAAAGTCAGCAAAATGGAAATTTTAATACTATTTTTGTTCTCATTAATTTTGCAGTATAATCACAGTTATAAGGGATAATAAAAATTCTTTCATAATTCTCTGCATCCGAAACAAGCCTCATGAAGATAGGGTAGATCACCTGAACCTGCGTGAACTTTCATTTAGACGGATCAGGGGAGAGCTTATCCTACTTTACAAAATATTCGAAAACATTTTTTTAAATGGCCCATTCAGCGAAGGGATACAACAGATGTCTGTTTAACTTGGAACAGTTTATCTTCAACCCATACACAGCCCATTATCCTGCATAAAATCAAAATGAAATTAAAGGACTTCTATTAAATTAATCGTTTCATCGACTACGTATAGATTAACAAATAATTTATTCTTGGATATCAAAGGCATGTTAGGCATTATTAATAAAAATCTTGATCGCTGCAGGATTTTGGGTGTCATCATGAGACAGGGGATATGCTAATCTTCTCTGTATCGTTCCAATTTTAGCTTGCTTAACGCCGAAGTGAGTATACTGTTAAATCTAATTGCTTATTTTTATACACATATATTTCAATTTTTATCATTCCTTGGTTATTGGTAAGCTTGATGCATTCAAACCATTGAAAACAGTGAATTAACTTGAATGTACCTGCAAATTATGCTAAACTATATTTTGATGTGATATCAGTTGGAAAATAGAAATGAGACATGTAGCCTGCAGGTCGTGTTTATAATAATAAAAAATAAGCAAAAAATATTGTATATCGCGTTGATTCTCAAAATAGGAAACAATCACAATATTATCACAAACTTAATTTTAAACGAAAAAAAATTCATAGAGTAATAATTAATTTTTATTTTGAAAGAAGTCAAAGAACTTATCATTTTTGCATTTACATTCAGTTTTAAACATGTTGAAATCACTCGTGTTGGATAGCATTTGAATTGTGTTATTGTTAAAAGGATTGAATCATTTTTTATCGTGCATCTAATAGGCATGCAATTCGATTTCACTGTGAAGAACGTAAGATCGTTATTTGTCACCGAATCTGCAACTGCAGTTAAATTATTTTTCAGAATAGCTATATCAGTTTGTGCTTCATTATCTGGGGAAGTCATGTCATCGGCGAATAAGAATAGTTTACCATGAGAAGTGACATTATGTGTCATTCATACATCAGAAATAGTAAAAGGCCTAATACGCTACCTTGAATTCTTCACTGAGAATAGGCAGGCCGCGAGATATGTTGCCGCTGACTTCAACAGAGTAAGTGCGATCAGTGAGAAAAGAAGTTAGTCAGGGAAGAAGAATAATTCTTGTGCCATATAATTTAAAATTCCATAATAATAACTTATGAGGAACAGTATCGAAGGATTTAGTTGTGTCTAAGAAGACAACTACAACTGCCAAACCTTCCTGAATGCATTAGTAATATCGTCGTGGAATTCAAGCTGGCATGTAATGCAAGAACTTCTATTCATGAATCGGTGTTGAGCTCTCGAGAAGACACTTTGAGATAAGTTTTTTGAGGGAGTATTTGACTATTTTTTCGAGTTATTTAGATAGAATGACCGTAAGGTTAATTGGATGCTAATTTCATACCGTGTGCTCCGAGCCAGATTTAAGTCTTGGAGTAACAAAAGAGTGCAAATAGCTTGTGTGTGTCCGAAATATTCTAGTGATATGTATATAGATATAAGTATTGTATGTAGTATTAAAATATGAAATATTGTATTAGGGTTGTAATTCTTATTTCTACAGAATTGGAAGTTTGATCTTGAATAATGCAATCTAAATTGCTGGTTAAGTATATCGATCGAGATTTATATAATATGGTGATCCATTTCGTTTTATAACAAATATTTAGTTCTCTATTTTTTGATGATTTCAGTGTATGGTTCAGAATAAGTTAATACTTAATAGAATCGTGAACGAGCGGAAATATCATTAGTATTTATTGCGACTACAGCTCATTCTTTTATTTTTCTTCTCCATTTTCTAAAGCTCAGTATGTCTAATGCACTTTTAGGGACTGCCAGATCCGTCAAATTACTCTATAATTTTCAAGTATAATGTAAAAGATATAGTTTTAAGATAATTGAAAACGAAGAATTGGGATCGGTCATCTATCCATATAAATGTTGAAAGTAGGTTCCAGCCTTATTAACGCTAAACTGTCTTCACCTAATTCATATGTTTGTATGTGCATAGTAGATTCAAAAATGATATTTCATGATCCACTTTAAATAAAGTAGTCAGTATTAGCAAGTTAGTTGAATCTATATTCAAAGTAAAGACGTATTCGCGTATGTTGCCCTTTCAAGTCTTTCTATCAATAATTTTCTGTAAGTCATGTGTTTAAATAATATGAGAATGAGAGCTAATTTTACTACGTTCGTGCCCTTTCATATTTAACATGATAAAGCCACCAGCTAGCAGTTTCCGAGTGCAGGATGTGCAGACATTTCAATAAAAGATTGAGTTAATGTATCGGAATTAGATAAAGTTGAACCTGTTGTGTAGTCGAAGCAATCTATTAACAGATCTAGCGTAGGTAGTTGTATCTCTATTTATTCTTTAAATTCCTTAAATACAAAGATGTTGTGCTTTTAACTTCAAATCTTGGATGCGGATAAATAAAGCAACCGCTACCTCGTTTTAGAATGCGTATTTTCAAAAATAGCTGGTTGGCAGGTTCCATGAGCTTAAAATCAGTTTGAAAGTCACCAGTCCGGGATTTTGTTAGTATGAATGAATGAATAAATATTTTATTCTCGGAATTCCAAGGCATGCTAAGCATGATTGATAATTAT
>JACCGJ010018131.1:0-25850 GCA_013407085.1 Atriophallophorus winterbourni | reverse complement strand
GTTCTTGGTTCAGATTCGGTGGATTTATCATCATACTCTTCAACATGGCTACGTCCATCCAATTGATGAAATCGCTTTGCGTCAATTACATCAGCTCCGGTGAGTCGGAATATTAATAATTGATTTTTGTTTTCATATACAAGGGGATGCTTTCACAGCTATGTATTTATTGAAATTACCCAGAATGATAATACACAATGTATTAGGGAAATTGACCACTCATTCTAGTCATCCTGGCGTGACTTAAACCATCTAGGTTTACTATGGGCTACGCAGCGGTAAGGTTAAAACAGAGATGGTGGCTTCAATATGATTTAGTCATGTTCCCTGTCCTGGCTATGACCTTTTCTGTTCCAGAAAGTATACATTACTCAAAAATGGTTCTAACAGGTTGCACACAAATTTCTGTCCATCAGGAATACATGGTCGGTCTCAACCGTATTTCAATCAATTGATCAAGATAAGGTTAGCTTTGAAGCCACTATTAAATAGAGTTCTTACACAGATTCCTGGCCAAGCGATAAAGACATCAATGTATGAACTAATATACGTGTTACTCACATCCTTTGAATGAGGTCGAGTGAACAAGTCACGGAAAATATTCATTAGAAGATTTTCAAAAGGGTCTTTGGAGCACATGATTCAAAGATTCAAGGATTCAAGAATTCAAGGATTTATGGGTTAAAAAGTTTAATACTTTACAACCACCACAGGATTACGTATGAATAAAACATGAAAATTACAATAGTATAAAAGCAATAGTGAATATCAAATGTAAGGCTCACGGATGATGTTCGCTTGCAAGTGCAAGTCCAACTTCGCTTTAAAAATCGCCAGGCAAGGAGAGTCCACCACATGTTGGGGTAGGGAATTCCAAAGAAATATAGCACGAACGGCGAAAAAATGGCGCCGACAATCAATACGGGAACTTGGAACGTAAAGGGTTAAGATATGTCCGCGTGTCACTTTTCCACCACATACATCAAGTAAGTGTTTTAGTAGTTGTCCTTCGGTAGACACAATTCTATAAGTCAGAATAATATCGCGTCGTATCCTCCTTTGGGTAAAGTCGCATAGACCCAGACGTCGCAATCTTTCGGTGTACGGAACATTGCGAAGACCCATTACTAACTTTGTTGTTCTATGATAGATTTTATCGAAGAGAGCAATATCTTTTCCCAGCCAAGGAGCCCAGACCTCCACCGCATACTCCATCGTAGGGCGAAGGTAAACATTCATTATCCTTGTTAACGTTACCAGAAAGAATATCTCTTACTCTATTCATCTACAGATTTAAAGCTTTTATTGAGTTTTGAATTTGATAAACGTCTATTGCAGTGATTTTTCCGAAAATTGTCAGTACACATTTTACGTTTTGAGGCGGCAAATTCAAAGATGCAAGTATCTATTTTTACAAAAGTGAACTCCTCGCAACATTACTGTTCCACAGCACGTGGATCCGGTTCTAGACATACCTGTTGAGCACACACAGCACCAAACCGGTCGTGGATGAGTGATGGAAATTCATGTTTTAAGACTATGGGGTTGACTCAATACACACGTGTATGTGGGTACATTTGATCTGACATGCTGTTTGTGCCAGCTTTATCTAACAGTGGCTTTCGAGTGCACACTTTGTTTTCCTTTGCTTTATTGATTCAATACATGCGACTCCTGATCGTACTGCCCCTTCAAGATGAGTGCAAACAGCACCCAACCGTTCACGAGTGTGTGTGATGGATGGATGCATGCAACTGCGGATTTCCGACCACAGGATTACAATCTGAACAAAAATGTAAAATGTAACGAGTATATCAATTGTATGGTTCACGAAGGTCGTTCCATTGCGTAGATCGAATCAGGTTTACTTGGAGAGAAAAGTTACTAAGCTTGTCCAGGAGGATAAAGTAGAGTATCAAATTAATTTGATGGATAAAATTGAAATAAACCCGAAGCACCTCTTCCAGATCGTGAACAGTAAGGCCAGGGTAAAGCTAGACGTTTCCGCTTCACTCACTACGACTGGAAGTATAACCACCGCTCTTGAAGCCGCCAACAAACTCGCTCAAATTTACTCTAGAGTGTTCTACCCTAACGAGCGCTTATGGGATGTAATGCCTGAATTCAGTTCACAAATTAGCACAATACACAAAATGGTTGTGAACCCCGAGAGTGTCCCGGTAAGGCTACTCGGGTTAAATACAAAAATATCGCCGTTTGGTGAGGAAACAACACCCTTTCTCCTGAAATAATGCGCCAGAGTTTTATTCTCACCACTCTCTGGTCTCTTCAACCAGTCACTAAGTTACAGCAAGGTTGCGACTGACAGGAAAAGTGGATTAATCACTCCGATATACAAAGGAGGGAACCGATCCTATGTGTCTAACTACTGACCAGTCACGTTGTTGCCAGTGGTCTCTAAAGTTCTCGAACGATTTGTAGCTGACGAACTTATCAAAATTTGGAACAAAACAAGCTGCTTTCCATTGCACAGCACGGATTCAGTACAAGACACTCCTGTCTCACCAATCTTCTCATAACTCTTGATAATTGGACTCGAGCCGTGGACAATGGATGCCCTATCCATGCTTGTTACTTAAAAATGCTCAAAGCTTTGGACCGTGTTAACCACAGCATACTGCTACAAAAATTGGAGCAGCTCGGAATGAGCGACAGGTTATTTGCCTGGATACAAGATTACCCGAATGGTAGAGTTATCAAAATTCGAGTTGATCGGACACTATCCAGCACAGTAGAAGTTACAAGTGGAGTACCTCAAGGGTCAAAGTTAAGGACAATACTCTTCCTCGTGTATGTGAACTATATACCTGAAATACTACGCAGCAAAATCATTGTATTTGCGGATTATATCCAAGTCTGGACTAGCGTATGGACCATAGGTGATTTCCAAATTCTACAATAAGTTCTCGAAGCAATTCAAAATTGGTCCTTGCGGAACTGCTTACCATTCAAAATCCTTAAATGTAAAATGTTAAACGTCGGTAAATCCATCGAATTCATATAATCTCATAGATCTCAGCAACTTTAATGGGTTATGGAAGAGAAAGACCTGGGTGTGTGTATTAACAGTAACTTGAAGTCTTCGCGGTAGTGCTCTGTGTTATACAAAATGTGCTGACAAACCTTAGCACTGCTCAGAAAGATCTCCGTTAGTCTCACAATGCAGGTCCACCCACGGATATTTAAGACCTATATCCGGCCAACAATGGAGTATGCTGTTCAAGCTTGGTCCCCATGGTTACATAAGGACATGACCTTGCTGTAACGTGTATACCATCGCGCTACAAAACTGGTGACCGGACTATACAACTGGCCAAATGATGAGAGGACTGCTTTTCGAACGTCATATACTACTTATTAATAAAATCTGACTTTAAACAAAAAACTACCATCATGCTGTTATTGGAATGTTGCAAAAATATTCCAATTAGTTACCGGTGCTACATTGCACCGACTGTGGGACTTAGATGAGTCCCCACATAAAAGCCAAATTTAAATTTGCAAATGAGGACTTTCCTCGAAATCGCAAATAAATGGGTTTTGCACAAAGTCAGAACGGCGTTCGAATGTCAGGTCACGAATACGCATACCTGATGAGCGGCAATAACCGCGAAACCGTCCAGCTTTTCGAACGTCATATACTACTTATTAATAAAAATCTGACTTTAAACAAAAACTACCATCATGCTGTTATTGGAATGTTGCAAAAATAGTCCAAACAGTTACCGGTGCTACATTACACCGATTGTGGGACTTAGATTAGTCCCCACATAAAAGCTAAATTTCAGTTTGCAAATGAGCAATCATCCTCGAATTCGCAAACTGTGAACATGTTTGTCTTTTCGTACTGTCATGTCAGCTGTTCAACATTCTGCATACAATGGATCACCCAATTGAACACCTGTTTCATCGGCAAGAGGCACGTGGTATCAGATCTTATGGCTACGAGTTAATATTTCTGCACTCTTGATCAAATTGTCGAAGGTTCTTCTTTGCTGTCCGAGTTTGTTTTATATGGAACTCTCTGCCCTCACATATAATTTGTACATCAAACCTGAATATGTTCAAGGCGTAACTTGACGAGTATATGTTGACCAAATCTAAGCTCGCACCTGAATACACATGCTGACTTTACATATTGATAAAACATGTATGTTGATTTTATGCATTCCCTATAATTTTAATCTATGTTTACTGTAAAGTATTTGTTCTTTGGACCATTAAATGTTGAATTGTTTTGAATTTGAATCCAAGGTCGTTATGGACGCGTGTCTGCTACATTTTGAGTTAGGGAATTCCATGTCCAAATATGTCTTCTTGAAATAATTACATGAAAATTTGTGCCACTTTCTCACCACACACCACTAGAACTAGGTTCTTAGTAGGTGGCCAGCGCTTCATAGAATTCTAAACTTAAGAATAATAACCCTATTATATTCATTTGAACAGAGTCGCATAAACGCAGACTTCGCAATCTTCTACTGCAAATAACGTTTAAATTTGTGGTAATATCGCCAAGCAATGTTTCCTTAAATTAGCAAATTTAATGTTGGATTCCAACAAGGAATCTCGAGCGTGAAAGATGTACTCCTTATCGATTATGCCACTATTGTTAGACCATATGATCACCGTTTGTTACACTGGAAAATTCGTTCCAACAGCTGTTCAGATATCTAAAATAGTCTGATTAAATCCGCGACATTATGTTTGCGAAGCAGCATGCAATTAACTAAATTATTTGGAATTCATTAGGGGTCTGATAATTTCTTGTTGATTAATTGAATTAAGTTTAAATCTTCGTGAGTGCTTGATACATAGTTTGAGATTTATAAATATTATACTTTTTCGTCTTCTTCTATTGAAATTAGCCAAAGATGTGGGGAAAATGGTTATACACTTCTGTTTGATTCGCAGTCAATAGAAGACGATTACCGTAATCAGATATACGTTGAAGGTGTCCAAGCAACTTCATTGCAAGAGGAATTTTCGAACGCTGAAGGAAGTATTGTCCCGATCTTTATACATTCGTAGATATATTCATAAAAGCTATGCTTTAAAAAACCAACAAAAATGTACATTGGGTCGGATTGTAGAAAAATATGACATAATATTGTTACATATTATTGTTAAATGCACTTGTCAGTTTGGGCATCTAGTGATATTTTAAAGCGACAACAGTATCAGATAGTACGATGTGATTCTTCAAACTGTTATACAATACTGTTATACAATATACAATACTGTTATACAATATAGGTTTGGATAGAAAATACCTATTTTCGGTTGATAAATTTGAAGCATTTAACCTTCGTGGATGGGTGTTAAGAGAGAGATGTAACATATGGATAGGTTGTGTGTGTAAGTACTGTCCTAGAAGAAAATTAGTGCTTCTGGTTCTTCTCTATATTGGGCTGAACGCAGTTTCAGAATTCTCTGGAGCGCGTGGATGATCAGCAGTTCCAAGGTTGCGTGTGAGGAACACGTCAAAGATGTTCACAGTTTCGAGAAACTTGTAAACCGAATGTGGACGAGAAAAATGAAAATAAATATATGCATTATGGTGCTCACATCCCCATCCCTTACACACCAGTACCGGTTTCTGGCTGTATGCCGACATCAGGTAGAGACAGTAAGATCAGGTTCAGTGAGCCTTGAAACATTGGTAAAGTGGTAAACAAAGTTTTACTGGAATGCCACTGTTATATGATAAAATAATAAAATAAGTATAAATTTTCACTCGATGTAAAACAAAATTAAAATTTGCTTGAATTATTAGGAAGCTAATTGGAATCAGTTCGAAAACAATCTGTTCGTTATGATTTTATGTTGAGTTTACCTTCCAATGGTATGGCTGTTTACGGCCATCCGTGATTTCATCTTTCGTACGGCTTATTATTTGAATCATACGAGACTGGTAAAAGTAATAAAATGTGTACGACGATTTCTGTCCTGAAGTCCAGAATACGGTAAGAACAACGGACACACTACATAGAAATAGGCACTTCATAGAGCAATTCAGTATCCCGTCTTATTTCAACTTACTTAGCTGCGTTTGTACAGACACCCTCAACTTTAAAGTTAAATGCGTAATTATTGGGAGACAAGTTTCTCGGCTATCTATACTTTGATATACAGGTTTCATTGAGCAGAATCAGGTCAAGTATCCAAGTGCAGCCTATCCGTCAAACTATAATTGGTGTGGTTCGTAGGATTTCTTAGTACTCAGACCAGGCCAGAGAAGATAACTCCTAAACTGTCCCAAACATGCCATGCTCAACATTCTGGACTTGTATTTGAAACGGTTATTCATTTTCTCTAAGCGGCGCTGGAGGAAACCGACTTGAAATTGGGACAAATTTCGCCCATCTACGAATTGATTGCAGTTCGGAAGTCAGAAATTACAGGCCGGTGACACTGTGAATAATAACTGACAAAATAGTCCAACATCTAGAAAGCAATGGATTTTGTTGGTTGCCAAACAAGGACTTCACAAAAATTATTCTTTCTCAACTAATTTGACGACAAGCTTGTGTGATTTGACAAGTTTTGGAGATACGGCCAGCTATGCTACCTCGACCTTTCTAAATCTTTTGACAGGGTCGATCATAATTTGATCTTAGGCAAGCTACCGAAACACGGTGTTGTTGGGAAACTATCTGAATGTAAACGAGACCAGATTAACAACAAGCTCAATATGTTTACCATTCATCAACTGTTTCAAGGCATACGGATATTGATAAGAACAGACATCACTATTCCAGTCGTGCGGTTTACGTAATTGAAATGCATGAAAATGAATACCTTTGTTTATCAAGATGGGTTCAAATTCATCCACAAGTATTTGTACACATGATTGAACGGTGTCCGGTCACTTAATCCCTAGACACTTAATCCCCAGACATTTGATCCCCAGACATTTAACCCCCAAGTTCATCCGCAGTCACTTAATCCCCAGTGTGATAACTTCTGATTTTAAGAACGTCAATCTTTCCGTAGTTGAGTATCGATGAATTGCTCGAGATGTCATATCATGCTACGAAAAATATTTGAACTTGGCATGAAAGCAGATAATGAGGAAGACGATGATTTATGCCTCATGATTGTGCCGTTGAATGATGCATTACAGTCACTCTTTTCTTCCCAACATCCCACCATGTGGACATTTCTTAGCGGTTGCCGGATTGCCGACAGCATACGGTCTCAGTTCTTCAAGCAATTGCTGGGGTTCATATAAAACAGAAGAAGAAGTATGCTGAGGTATGCGCATTCTTCAGAAGTTATCAAATTGACTGACTGAAAATTAAGTGACTGGGGGTGAAGTGACTTGGGGGTTAAATGTCTGGAGATCAAATGTCTGGTGGTTAAGTGTCTATGGATTAAGTGTCGACGATTAAGTGTCTGGCGATTAATTAACTGACGATTAAGTGTCAGGAAACCGATTGAACAGGTCTGTTGTGCCAACTGTCGCTCACAAGCTCAACATGTTGGCCATTTGGACACTGTTCGAAGGGAGGCGGTCCTGATCGTACTGTCAATATCAGCTGAGTGCAGACAGTACGATTTCGAGATGTGTTTGATGAAAATGCATGCAAATTAAACACGTTTATGTGGTAAACAAGATATAAAAGATATTACAAAAGAATTTTCACCGGTTGTAAGTAATTATGGATTAGCAGACATACTAGCATTGGAATCGAAGCACCCTCGTTCGGTAGGCACAGAGCTTGCAACGATGCCTCTAATTGAATAGAAAAGCGAGCTTCACTACCTCAGTTAATTTAACACTGAAACACCATCTTTAAATTAAGTGCGATTTTATACCGCGTGGTGAATTAATTCAAGGTAATTCAAGGTTTTTAATGGTCTAAAAAGCAACAAGCTTAACAACAACCATAGGATGGTAAAAATTGTAATTTAAGTGTATAAACAATATATGGAAGTAGATTAAACGGTATACAAGTGTTCTGGAAACGAATAATGCAATAAAATTCGTCTAATTTCGTTTTAAATTCATGCAAGCTAGCGGAGTGAGCAATGTTTGAAGGTAAACTGTTCCAAGTAAAACAGACACGGATAGAGTAAAAATACCTTCTACAGTTCAGGCGGGAATGGGGCACGACCAGCACATATTCGTGGGTCCGATAATTTCTCGTATCCCTTCGAGTGAATAAATCCTGTAAGGGATGGTTTGGGGTATGGAGTGTTTTGGAAAGTAAGATAACGTCTCCTCTGGTTCGTCGATAGGGAAAGTCGAAAAGATTCAGTTGAGCTATCCTTTCTTTATGTGGTTAGTTTTGGATGCTGAGAACTAGTTTTGTTGAGCGGTGATAGATTCGCTGCATAAGTTTCACATCCCTCTTGAGCCACGGAGACCATGACTGCACACTGTATTCCATGACTGGTCTCAAGTATGTATTCATGATCCTTGGAAATATCTTGGGCGAAAATTTCCCAAATACCCGTTTGAGTATATTGAGAACACGTTTTGCTTTTTTAAAGGGAGTGTTATCTTGAAGTGATGTTTTCAAACTGGAGCATATCCAGACACCCAAATCTTTTTCCTCACTGCAATGTTCAAGGACATGAGAACCTATGTGATATGTGAACTCTACTCGATTCCCCACATTCATGATCCTGCATTTGTTGAAGTTAAACAGCTGTTTGTTCTTTAATGATTAGTTGTGAAGCGTATCAAGATCTTTTGTAAAAGCAGACAGTCTTCTGGAATACAGATGCAACGCCATATCTTTATGTCGTCCGCAAATAACGAAATGTTACATCGAGCAATTTCCGGTACTTCATTGACATTAACCAGAAAGAGGATTGGACCAAGTACTGAACCTTGGGGACCTCCGCTAGTTGCTGCGATTGGTTTGGATAATGCACTATCAAAACGTACCTGGTTAGTGCGATTTGTTAGGTAGTCATTTAACCAATTCAACAACTTTCCTGTGATAACAAGCCATTCATGCTTCTGCAGTAGTAGGGAATAGTCAGCACGATCGAATGCTTTTGATATATCTAATTAGCATGCGTGTATTGCTTGTCCTTTATCTACCGATTTTGTCCAATATCTAGGCTACCAGTAAAGTAGACAAAAAGGAATTATTACGTAGAAACAATAACTGGGTTCGCGAAAGCAACTGATTATTCTCGAAATGTTCATTAGCCTCGTCAACAGGATGGTCGCTCAAGTATTTTTGAAATCACTGGTAAACAGAGAAACATGTTCCGGTCAATTAGAACATCGACGCGATTCCACCTTGTAAATAGGAGAAATTATTCCACGTTTCCAGTCTGTAGGCATCACTCCACTTACCAGTGACTGTTAGGGATTACGTTGTGGTTATTTTGCTTTTCTGTCGAATACTAAGTTGGTGGAATGCGTTTTCCTACCCGTTAAGATTCTATCACAAGCAAATGATTGTAAAACTTTCGGGAATCCTTGCTGAGTGGTAGCAAGGGATAGATTTTTTAACAGAATTGAAGTTATTTTGGTTGACTATTATTCCCTGAATATTTCGAATTTATGAATTTTTATAACAGTTTCGAATAAAAGCTCAATGATAATAATAAATAAACAACCTTTTTTATAACATTACCCGCTAAAAATGCGTCAACATTTATCCATCATTTACAACCGAAACAAAATAAAATTTTATTCAAATTCAGGTCTGAATTGGAACGTCTGCAACTCGAAAACAACGAATTGGAGCGACAGCTACTCGCAAAAGAACTAAATTTAGTTCAAGTTGATCCCACTTCCCATGGACCGAGGTGTATGCTCCCTTTAAATTCCCTGGAAATTATTGACACTCGACAAACTGGTTCAAAAGAGAACGCTCGTTCTGATTCGATGTTTCCAACGGAACCGAATTACACTACAAATCATTTAAACGAAAGACCCGGCTCTAACCGTATCAGTAGATATTGTTCGGACAACCTACCCGTCAAATCGAAAGAATCGATCAATCTGGGATGTCGTCAGTCTTCACAATTCGATTCCAGGATGAGTGATCGTGACTCCGTCAAATCGGAATACATCCAACGAAGGTACGTTTTTAGCCTGACCGATAACAGGTTTGAAAGTCGTTTATTCTAAACGCTCAAGGTGAATTATTCTTGAGTTCTCTATGTATTAGACAATTTCGAAACCACTAGCGGTGCCCACCAACGTTCGGTATTTGGCCCAGCTCTCTTCTTGGTGTACATCAACGATATTCCGATGCTTATTATAGTAATGATGGTACTTTTGGCGGATGATGCCACGCTTTGGATGCGAATGAAGTCAAGGGTGAACTGTTTGCGATTACAGAGAGAGTTGGCTATACTGAACAATTGACGAAAACGAATAAGTTTCCATTTAACACCACAAAGTTCAAAATGTTGCAAGTAGTTAAAGATTTTCAATTCTACTACAACCTTGGATCCAAAAATACTAGAAAGAACAACCGTGTAATTGATCTCAGTGTTTGTATTAGTGGAATTCCGGATAACAGCATGCAATGCGAAGCCAAATGTTAGGTTTTCTTCGAGGTATTTTTGGACGTTTATCCAATGAACGTTTCCCCTTGCTGCTAGATACGTATATTAACCCAGTGATCGATTACTCAGTGCAAGCTTAGGCACCACTGTTACAAAATGACATCAAGATGCTTGAGAGGATTTATCACAGAGCAACTAGAATCGTTGGCTGTCTTCGCGACCTTCCTTTTGAGGTTAGAAAATGTATCTTAATTTAAGCACACCGGATCTCAGATTAGTGTAACTGGATTTACTCCTTACCTAAAATACACTAAACTCAAAGATTTATCATACGAGGCATCTATATTGTCTCCACTCAAGACATACCAAGCCATTAGATATGCAACATTCTCACCGAAACGGTCGTCGGTTTTTCTATTCCGTGCGCGTTGGTTTCTCACGGAACTTCTCGCCATCACACGTTAAACAATCATCTATTGAAAGGATTTTCATGAACAAACTGGATATTTTATGCTTAGTAATTCCACACTACAACCCGCTTATATGACTAAACTGAGCAACTTCAAAAGATATTTATCATAACGAATATTTTTTCATCATACCGAGACAATACATGGAATTTTGTAACTAGAAAACTGTCGATTTTCCTGGTGCTCTAATTATTTTTATTTTTTCATTGTCCTAATACGAATATCCTATGGTGTTGCACAGCTACAAGCTTTTTTATACCAAACATTCTTGAATATTGAATAGTGAATATTGGCCTTATATTCTCATAAGCCTTAAATATTAGGTCAGTAAATTGAGTATTTCAGGAATTATATATCTCCTTTGAGCACAGCTCACAATCGGAATTATCAGACAGGTCACTATGATCAAGATTCATATGCCTTGGTAGAGCGAAGAAATGGCAAAATAATATTTGAAGTTACGTTTGGATAACATTGGTTCAGTCAACCAAACACGTTTACACATAATTAATAATTCGATGATGTCAAAACATGGTGTGGTACATATCAATATTTACATGCATGCGGAATAAAGACGCACAAAGAAAGTACTTGATGTTGCTCTTGGCCGCTCAATTTGATGGCAATGCGTAAAGCGTCACCTCCGAATCGGACTGCTTAGACATTCGAACATTCATGGGCGAAGCATCCGCTCACACCGCACCGGTTTCGTTTTGTTTCAGTGCTCATGATGCTGTTTAATCCTCAACAATGACCTTGATTATATGACCTACAAACACCTTCATACTCTAAACTATTTTAATCAATGATGACCTTCAGTTAAAGACAAAAATGTGTGAAAAAGTTGTTGGAATGGGGTTGTTCAAATTTAATAACACCTGAATTTTAAAAGTTAAAATATGACCTTCAGAATTATTCAAATAACGCGCGCAGGAAAACAACATAATAGCGGTCATTAAAATAGCAATTATAGGTTTCATTGTAATATCAAATTTCAACATCAACAAAGAGCACAAGCTCCGTTGCTACGATATCAATTCCGAACAAAATTTGACAATATGATTTGAGGGAGTCAAAGCGCCATTCCAACAACGTATTCGCGTGGGATTTGTGTCAAAATTGTCAGTTTAATTTCCGATCATTCGTGATTGCTCGCCCAGTGGACATAAGATTATTTGTTTCAAACTTTGGAGCGAATACATATGATTTATTTCAAATTTAATACGAATTCATGAGAATTCGTTATTTCCATCTTGAGCGATTCTCAATTAGAACTAATATCTTGAGAGATATGTTATACGGGTGATCGTTATTCACAATGTCTTGGGTAGTTCTGTCGAAGTTAATATTTTAGACAGTAAGCCATTATGTTCACGTGATGCAAATCATAACCGTAAGTGGTTAACCAAGTTGTCCTTGAATTGCCTTTCCAATTAGCGGTTTGGTTTAAATCGATTTAACCTCTGCAACGACCCTCTTGCTTTATTCATCAAGAAAACCACCTGCGAAACCAGTGAATCATTTATGTGTCAAATCAATAAATTTTACCGCAATGTCCTGCTGGTCTTTCGATTAAACTTCGGTTATTTTTTCGGTAAATCAATACATCCTACTTCAGATTACCCGAAAGGCGAAGACAATTCACACTGTCCAAAGCGACCTGGCGAACTTGCGATGCAAGCACACACCGGACGAACGTCTACCGTTACCAAGGCGATGGTCCGCAAGTAAGCAGCTTTCCGCAATTGAACGATGAGCGCAGAGCATTTGGAGGAACAAAAATCACAAGCATGAAGCCCGTCCTTTACACGACACCTCCCAAGACCGCAAACCACGACTACATAACGCAGATTGACAAAATGCAACACCCTATAATATGATGGATTGCATCAACTATTTGTTGTTACATATACATCGATTGAGTATTCATTTATAGTAAATGTGAAATCCGAATTAAAATTCAGAAGCTATGCAACCGCAATCATATTTTGATCAATTGATAATAATCCGGGTCAGGCAATGGAATAATTTTAGGAAATTTCCTGTCTATTTGACAGTTAAAAAAGTTTCAAAACTTGATTAAAACAAACTTTAAATCGCACGTCATTTAATATATTTTCCAATGCCACAACAAACCGAGCCAATACAACTTTATCAAGACTCAAGCTACGGTAGACATTCTGAATATAGTAAATTGGCGGATGGTGTATACGCTTGATTCCGACGCGTAGTCTACGCAACACATTTGCACCAAGCTACGTCAAATGGCCTTGACATCCTCGTTACACATTCAAATTGACGCTCGTATTCTACCTTGATGATGGTCATTGAACAACGTTGAATGTGCTTTGACACATGTTTTGTGTCGTTTTGAAATATATGTATGGATGTTGCTAAAATCATGACCTTCAGCTATGAATCGAACAAAAATTTGGATGGCTATGACCAATGTTTTATCGAATTGTTTGTTGTATAGAATCGGGTTTAAATCTATGCACATATACATGACTGAGTAAACGTGGTTGTTTCTTCACGGAGTGTGAGTTTAAATCAAATTAATAATGACCATCTTTTTAAATTAATGAAGGTATTCAAGGTTAAATATAGGGTTTTATTGATTTGAACAGATTTTCGAAAAGCAAAGAATAGATTTTCAAAAAAGCAAATATACCCTGAATAATGCAATGATATCTAGGATACATAAAACCTTACTACTAATATTGTTTACGGTCTTATTAATTAAAGAAACGATTTCGCGCAACTGAAGGGAAAGCTTTCACATGTGTTTGCTTTATTACATTCAAAGAATTGTGTAAAGTGTTTGACGCACAGCCAACCAAAGGATCATTGAATGTGCAGATTGTAGCGGAGTCGATTATCACGTTTAGATTCTGATCCGGTCACAACGTCTATCACTGAACGAGCCTAGATGCCCACGATTAAATTCTAATCACATCTAGTGCATTTATCTGTCGTGATTCATATCCTGAGAACAGAACTTCAACCTGTAAGTCCACCCGATTGACAAAAGGGCCAATTGATCAAGTCAGTATCATGCCAATGAGCTTAATTCGAACCCTCCTCACGTCATTTGAGCGACTTTGCAAATCGTTTATACACGATTGACGTTGTCAGTATACTCCTGATTCTGAGAATACTACCGTTCGAACAGTTCTCATACAATTACTCAAAAAGCCTAATTTTTGTGGCGTTGTGATTATCGTGATCGGTGTCGTTTTGGTGTTACCCGCACTTGTCTTGTGTTACGGAGTGTGACGTTCTGCATAAATCCAATGGCGCTTGATTTTCTATTCGATAATGCATTTCACATATTTATAATGGGGTTGGTTTTACTGCACAACGTAGGTTTTCACGTTTCACTGTGTCTCCCATCACATCACTGTTTAGAATATACAGAACCGGATGGCCCTCGTCTATCTGATGAATGAAACGTCGTGAGTGGTTTGTGATTGCAAAGCATGCGAATAGATTAATTTTTCTAAATATTGCGATATACCGCACAGACTCGATAATGAAACGATCAAAAAACCAACTTTACCTCCCCCGAAACATTATTCAACATCAATTTCCGGATTATAACTCAGCATGTTGCCTTTGATAAAGTCTTCATTTCAGACCTTTTTCTTATTTATATCACAATTATCTTAAAATACTGAATTTTTTGAGTTAATAATTAGGGTTAAATTCAAATCTATTTGACGGTACACCGGGGAAGTAACAGTACAGTGAATATGACGTTACACTTTAGAATGACAACATGATCGATTCAAATCAGATTCCTTAATTAAGCTACCAAATTAAGTCAGTATGTTAACTGAGGCCTTTTAAATCCCAAATTTCTACGTTTAATTAGAATTTTTTTCTATTTCATGGTAGTGTGGCGGCTGAGTCCTCGGTACTTGCTAGCGGTGTAATGCTATTCATGATGGCTGAGACCTCCTGGCACTCTGTTAAGTGGGTATCTTGATATTACAAGAACCGATTCGTGATAAAGATTTGCACCGTCACAACAGGCCAAAAATCCTGTTAAGAAGGATAAAAATACGGTATGCCGAAATGCGTGACATTTATAGGCTCGAGTAATGCATATTTTGAAATCAATATTAGGCCATTCCTTTCCTTCTTTATTTCTTTGCCATATTCCACATTTTCTGTGAATATGATTATAAATTTTCATCGTGTCACGCTGATCCCTAAGTCAACTCAACCTTGAAACCTTTCAAGCCCATGATTAACTCCTTAACATATGTTATATAATCTCTTAGGGGAGTGCCACGATGTTAGCTGAGAATGTTTTATTCACTGTTTTATTCAGTCGACTCAATTTTGGCGCAAGTAACAAGCGTAGCTATTCGTCTGATTGACATTTTCAATTCAATTCAATTTAATGGTCTAAAAAGCACATAGCATTACAAAAACCACAGGATAATATGGGAATTACGAACGACATCTGTAGTAAAAGCGGGATTTGTTTGCTTACTGAGCAGTTCAGGAATTAGGTGAAAATCCATAGGGAGAAATTGTTTTCAACCGGTTTGATGTGGTAAAGATGTATAGTTTACTTCGATAATGGGTTCAAAGCTTTTATGGTGCAGAATATATAGGTTCAATGTTTGGATTGGTCGTCATGAAGCTGTCCAAGTTCGATTTGAATCTATCCAACTTGGGTGAATGGGTAGGGAGTTCCAGGTAAAATATACTCGTAGGGAATAAAAATACCTTCGACAGTTTAGTCTAAATTCGGGAATAAGTACTGTATAGTCATGACTCCCGCTTGTTCGGAGTGATAGTCGTGTGAATAGTTTATTCAGGGGATGGTTGAGGGTATGCAGTATATTGAACATAGCTATTTTTTCGTTCTAATCAAGTATTGAGTATTCCAGATGACCGTGCTCGGGATGGTAAAATATGCCCAAATATCCAGCTGGAAAAATATGTTTAAATTGCTTGTGGTTTTAGGCAAATGGATGCCAACACAGGGTTGTTCTACATAAATCCCCTCCTTGATTTTGTTTAACATTTAGTTCACTTGCTGATGAGAACCGTTGTGAAGTTGAAGAGTAGCAGAGAAGAATGACGCGGACAAAGTAGAGGTTCTTATTACATTCGAATTCGGGAGATTGGAACTAATTGTAAATGGGTGCATGCTCAGGTGAAATTATGCTTGCTACACTTTGTTAGGGAGTAGTATTTCAATCCATATGTACATACGATTTTCGGTTCACAGATCGAATATAAACAGTAACTACCTAAAGGGTAGATTATACGCTTCGTTAACCATTTTAGTTAATAAATCCTTTTAAGTAGCTGCGCTGTCCATTTAAAACACTGATGCGAATGATTGTGCTGAGTAGTCCACGACTAGGATTGCGTATGGAATGAGCAATTTTATTGATAAAGTCGTGAAAAACGTCCGAAAATATGATTTGAATGTGAAGGGGCTCACATGTTGCGCTTTTAAGCAACTGCTAGGTAAAGTTTGTACGATCAACCTGCTCAATCACATGATCCCTCAATCATGGGTTTGAACACATGATCAGCAATAAAAATCGCATTTGCATGCATCTCCATCAAACACACCCCGCGACCGGTTTCCTGCTGTTTGCACTTATCACGTAGGGATAGTACGATCAGCATCGACATGCACTTGACAAGATGTGAAAAGATTCTGTCTGCTAAAGTGCGCGAATTTAATTTTCGGTCGCTGAAGTTTGTTAAACATCAAGAAGATTTAGGATCACGAGCTTTAACTATTTTTCCAGATTTAGTAACAAACATCTCACCCTAAGATAGGTAGTTCTAACATCTAACGCAGTTGATTGCATATTTTGAGTGCCGTTGTATGTGTAACGCTCCATATTAGCTCCACAGTTGATTGAATATATTATTTGGCCGTAAACAACTGCTTTTATTGATAAAAGGGCTCATTTGCATGCATTTCTATCACACACAACAAACACTGTTCAGTTCTGTTTGCGTCATCAGGTTTGGACAGTATGATCAGGATCCGCAATCTCGAAACAATTTTCAATGTTTATTGAATCAATGTTTAGATCGGTTTAACTGAACTAAGTTATTTTATTGTCTAGTAGTATGGCAATTTAAACACTAAAGACGCAGTCTTATGATGTTACTCGGCCAATTCACCTCACTTAATTGCTATTTTCCTGTCTCATGTGCCTAGCCCCCTCAATGCAATTTGCAGGCGACGTAAAATAAAATCTACGCACTTTAATTAACAGAATCTTTCAGATCTCGTCAGGCGCATGCGCAAGCTGGTCCTACTGTTCCTACTTGATGAATGCAAACAGCACGAAACCGTTCGTCGGGTGTGTGTGATGGAGATGCATGCAAATGAGCTTTATATTCATGGTCATGGGTTCAATCCCAGTCTACATGTGTGGACGCTCATGTGATTGAACATACAACAAGCGCAACTTGTTTATCATTCTTTCACCGTTTAAAGCGCATGCGGATCCTGATCCTACTGTCCCTAGCTGATGAATGCAAACAGCACGAAATTGGTCTTGTGGTGTGTGCTAAGAAAATGCATGAAAATGAGCTTATTTATGTGAATGGGCTCTGTTTGCAGCCGATCATCTAAGAAAAGGTATTGCGTTTAAACTTTCAAACATATCCTGTGGCCTAACAACTACCCAGTGATTTAAAGCACAGCAAAACTAGCAACTTCTGCAAATGAAGTCGCGTTGAGTAACTCCTTCAAACCTAAATCTTTTCGAGGTAATATGTTTGAAAATATTTTTTCAGCAACTGATCAGCGTAAATCAATCTAAACCTTAAATAATATCTTCTGCCATGTTGAGATGAGTATAAAGATTAATCTGATTTTTAAATAATCAGAAAAATTGCGGTTGAAAATAAACCCCATTCTGTGGACCTGCGGGCTCTGTAATAAATATTAATCAGTTGAACTCAAAGCATTTGAGAAATGGGTGCCTACCGTAAGCCATCCAGCTAAAATTGATTAGATAATCCGATATCCCGGGGGAGAGGATTAATTGCCATTTTATTGGTTTTTTGATTGGATGAATTTTAAATCCTAGCAAACATTTCGTACAGCAGATATAAATCACATTTCAAAATGAATGAAAAGTTTTCGACTGAAACTAATTGATTAGCACACAGGTTAAAGAAATAAAGTAAAATTCACATGGAGCAAACATCTTTTTCAGTTTCCGATAAACTGATTTGAAATTTCGTTTTCGACCTAGAACATGTATCTAAATGGGGGAATTTCTTTAAGATTACAAGAAAGCAATAATGTCATTTCAAATTTAAGCAAATGTTGCCTATGGTAATCAACTTTCTTTTATTAAATAATCAATTTATAAAAATACCGGAAGTTTATATAAAGGATGCAACTTTTTGTTAAAAAGTTAATCATTAATTTTATTTATTTTATTTTATTCGTGGTTATCCAAGGCATGCTAATCATGTTATATAATTGTCAATATGTTTGCACAATCAAATTGTGGTAGGTACAATTTCAAGGTCACTTCTGCCGCATAAATTCAAGTTCAATAAAAATAAAGGTAAATATTATTTACAAATTGGTTCTAGAGGATCAGTAAGATATCAATTATTATACAGGAGAAACACTGGTATCGCGATAAAGGAAAATCAATTAATAGTCTAGAAATCACTGAAGTTTAACGGATGTTGTTCATCTAAGATGCGTGATATTATGTGTTGTTGATTTTTCGATACTTTTCCTTTTGATTGTTCAAAATAGATAAATTTATTTTGAACGTGAAATGTTTTCTTTTCCGGTAGGATTGTTTTCACTCAGTTGAGGTCACCTGCGGTCAGTTTTATTTGGGTGTTGTTTGAGAATTTATTCTGGAAAGTAAATACTAGAAATCGAGTGAATTTTCTCACGAAAGTTGTAAAAATTAATTTATTATTTATTTATTTATTTATTTATTTATTTATTTATTTATTATTCACTATTTATAAGTAGGCCATTATTATATTGGTGGAATATCTAGATTAAGAAAATCGCGTATTTCTTCTATGATTAGGAATGAAGACAAAAGTGATTTGAATTCGAGTGAGGAGGAGCTGAGTCTTATTTATTTTGGAAGAAGATTCCACAGTTTAGAGTATTTAGTGAAATCTAAATTGTTTTTTAATTTGGTACGAACCCTTGGTAATTTGATAGTCTTTTCACTGTTTCTCAAGCTGTACTTAAAATCATGCCATGTATGAAGATTCAATCTTATTACTCTATTCTCAGATAACAGAATACAAAAGAATGAAATAAGATTATGGTTGAGTCTGTGGAACCGTAACGGATCAAGGTTCTGTTGTATACACCTTTCTCTATAAGATTGTTTGGTGTTATAACCGATGATTCATTTTGAGAACAACCGTTGTATCTTTTCTAAAACTATGCCATCTGATTTATTTATATTTGTATATATTATGTTACAATAGTTTAGAAAAAGAAAGGTGAATAATTTATAGATATCCATTTTGCAATGAAGTTGAATTATAGATCAGTGTATAATGTTCATACTTTGCTTGGATTCAGTAATAGGATAGCATATCTGTTGATTGAAATTAATTGATGAAAAAAATAGAAATCATAAATCACAGGACTAATGGTGCGAATCGAAATGTGAAAGATATAATAGAATAAAACGTGTAGAATACATCAAATGCAAGGCTCATGAATGATGTCCTATGGTATATATAAATCCAATTTCGCTTTAAAGGACCCGTACATCAGAATGGCGATTATGTCAATGGCTAGATTATGTCAATAAACAGAATGTGATTCCGCTTACATGGGGTAAACTTCTGCGGTCTATACAGAAGGCATGAATCTGTTCTGACACGTTGAACACCGGGAGTTTTTATGCCCTCATATATCGCGATTTTCAGGCCTCATTAAGAATAATTCGTGCGATTCTTGAGCCTTTTATATAAAAAAGAAATTACTTCCAAAGCAGGCCAAACTTCCGGTTGTAAAATGCATGAAGTTAAGTCTAGGAAATCGTACCAGGAATATCTAATTAATTTAAGTCTCTTCTCACTCCGGAGTCGGTGTCTACGTGGTGATGTAATAGAAACCTTTAAAATCCTGAAAGACTTAGGCGACGAGGGTTGTCAAAACAAGTTCTTTCGAGCGATCAACCCTTTAGCTAGAGAGCATACATTTAAGCTCGTAAAAATCACAGTCTTCTGAATCTTAGGCAACACTTCTTCAGTGAAAGAGTGATAAGCTTATTGAATAGGCTGCCTGTGGGACTAATCGCCTGCATATCGTTAAGTGAGTTCACACAAGGCTTGAATTGTTCGTAGAATGAGCTTTTTTATTGATTTCTTTCCATAAAAAAGCAGGTTGCCTGTCGATAGAATTAACATGAAATTGTTTATCATTTCAAATTTAAAAGGTTTTCAGCACGATTTATATAACGAAAAACTGCACAAAAATCCGAACATATTGTGTCATGCACAATGTTTTTCTATATACCTTCTCGTTGGCTTAGCGAAGAGAAACCCTTTCCGTCTTTTCAGTCTTAGCTACAATAACCTGCGATTAAAGGACGGTCTGCGATCAGCTGAAGTGTCATCTTATAAGACGAGTGTACCAATGAACAAAGAACCAGCTTTGGCAGTGGAAGGAGGCCAGTTTGAAGCTTTACATTGAAAACATTATAGACGCTCGATTGGTTTATCAGACTGTGTTAACTGAATTGAGTTCACCTATTAAATTCGCAAAATGATTCGAAAATTTTCACTTTGCCTCTAATCTAGCTGCAAGGAAACGTTTTCTAAACGTGTTCTATATAGTGCGACATGCGGCAGCGGTGGTTACATTCCAAATGCTCTGGACTCTCGCCAACTCACTGTAAGGTTTATTCACCCCATCGATGACTTACATGGCTATGCGCTGACTGCATGACGTTCGTAGAAACGTTGGTTGAGGTGCGAAAGTGTGTTGAGGAACGTCAGCGTTCTCTTCCCTCAGAAGTCCAAAATCTTCGTTTAAGTAGATGAGTCTGTGATCCCGAACACCTTCAGCCAGCATAACATTCTCATCAGACCACATTTGGAAAAAAACATCGCAAACCTCATGTTCTTCAAAAGGCTCGCTAAAAACAAGTTAGCGCAAATCGAGGTGGTCATACTAGCCCAGAAAAATGAAATTCGCGCACTTGCTTGAGAAGTCTAAAACGTAAGAGAAGTGGTTGCAGAGCTGCAAGCTAGAATCCAAGGAAGCTGAACACCGTCAAGAAATGTCTTAATCTTGACGCAGGTTAAGCATTTTATCCGAGACTCAAAGGCTCGTAAGAAAAGTGACTGAAATAGGTCATCGACCTAATCCGTGATTAATCGAATTCACCGGGTCCGCAAATAGAGAGTCGGCTCAAACGACGCATTTACCAGATCACCGTGGTCAATTGTAGTCGAATGCGCAAAGCAGTGAGATCGCGACTACTTTCTTTTAAAAGCTTGGAAACTTCACATCGTTGAAGTTAAGTGCTTGGTGTGACCTGACACCACACCCCACAATAAAAATTGCATTCCAGTTGAAGCCCAAAAGGTCGAAGTTTTGTGTAATACGTAGCTCACCGTATTCGCTTCCGAGGCAAAACTATGTAAATGACAGTGAAGTGACGATGACACTACCTTAGGAAAATTGTTCTTTAGCATTGGAGAGAGCCACGATCATGCTACTTACTTTAGAGGAGGAATCGTGTTTCAGCTGCAGTGACTGGTTACACGGAGATGATACTTGATGCCAGTAGTTGTCATCCGTTTATAAAACAAATGTTCTGTCTCCTAATGAAATAAAGTCTTCAAAAAAGCCTAGCAGCATCAAGTACTACGCTTGGCAGCAAAGAGCTCTTAGGTAGCCCTAACACTAGGAGACGGCTCCGATGTAATATTGTCCTCTTCTTCTATACAAACGCTTGTAGCATTCGAAATAAGTGGGATGAACTCCACTGTAGATTTGACGATATCCGATACAAAATCGTAAGTGTCACGAAGTCATGGTTGTCTCATTACGACCATGTACCAGCTGCAATAGCTGACATGTTTAGCGCTGTAAAAAGCAGTCGACCTCTTGGTAACATGGCAGTAGGGGTATTGATCCTTATTGTTAATGCTGTTGCTTCTGGGAAATTATTTATTTTTTGTACAACGAACAAGCAGATAATATCCGCGAGGGTTAGTCTCCATCTAATCACGACATAGTTATTTCAAATGCTTAAAGCGGAATCAAGAGTTTGATATTCATGCAACTACTAGGTAAGAGCGAAAATGTATTGTTAGCCTTCGAGTTACATTTGTCTTTTGGTAAACCCACGTGTAATCTATCTCGATGCTTTCATATGATTGACACTGCATCCGCATTGCAGGCAGCCGTGCTACTCTCATGGCGAAACGTTGACCATTTGGATGAGATGTTGTGACAGATCAAGAGAAACATCCTTTAACTTTAGAATCGAATCGCTTTTTTTGTAACCATTCTCAGAAATGGTAAACCTTGATTGTGGTCAGTCTCAATCTTCTGTAGCCTACGTCACTGCGACGCAATATGGAAGCTTTACAAGCTTACTCCCTCGTGTACGACGTAAGTCAGTTACAAGGAAGCTAAAAATATCGCTGTTTCCGAGATACGTGCTGCAAAGTTCCCTTTCGAAAAAAAACTCGCCCAAGAGGCTAATACTCATCCCCATCGATACTACACCAACGTTCGATCTGAAGGTTCAACACGATGAGGATTGAGTACCTTGAGATAGCTGTGCCGACATTGTTAGCATGGAAAAGGCTCACTTGTTTCTTTCCATTTTCAAAGTGTGCAACGTCAAGATGATAAATCGAACGTCTTTGCGCCATCACTTCAGTGTGCACTCACTAAACGCCCCCTCTGCACGGACCTTACATTCGAGGTGCACAATGTCGAGACTATATTGGCTAGCCTAGCATAAAACAAGTTGGCAAGGTCTGATAACATCCGTCCAAAAGTGATCACTATGCTAGCTCCAAGATTAGCTGTGCCGATCACAGAACTTTGCAGATCATCCCTCAGACAAGACCCCTTCATTTCGAATAGAGAACAGCCATCGTAGTGCCTGTCCATAAGGGAGGAGCTTCTTCGCCGGTCAAAAGTTACCGCTGGGTTAGTCTCACTAGTTTGCAAGGTAAGGTTTTCGACAGGTTGATCCTTAACAATATTTGTTGATACCTAACCAAACACTCTCAACTAAATGCCGCACAACACGGATTCAGAAAACGTTGGTCATGTCTGATTAACTTGTTGAACTTTCTAAACGAGGTAATTAAGATGATGGATGATGGTATAGCTGTAGAAGTCTTCTATCTCGACATTAATAAGGCTTTTGATTCAGTCAACTACAGGTTCTTGCTTCTTAAACTCTAAGCCATGGGAGTATTAGGAGACCTACTGGCCTGGATTCGGCATTACTTAGCGACCGTTCATTTACTGTCAGGCTAGATTATAAATATTCCGCATGTACGAATCTAACGACTGGGGTTCCACAGGGCTCAGTCTTGGTGCTGTTGCTGTTCCTCATCTTCATTGATCATCTAGCAAACCAACTGCCCTCACCCTGTTATATGATTGCTGACGACGTAAAAATTGTCAGTAGGTCGGATAACTCCGATCTGACAATTGTCGTGGTAGCTGTGACGACATGAGCGGTTAAGTGATACTTTCTCCTTAACTTTAGGAAGTATCACTTGCTCTCTACACTGAAAGGTGACATAATTGTCTCTACGACCTTAGCTCACACAGAGTTCCGTGGGGTGAAATCTACTAAGGACTTAGGAGTCATAGTCTCCACAAACTTCAAGTGGGCCAGCCACTGTGTTTCTGCGGCACAAAAGGCCAGGAGGGAAAACTTTCGACTACGTTTTGCTCTCAGATTCAGTAAAGCTGATGTGCTGTTACCACTATAAAAGACATTAACAAAGCCGCTTCAAGATAAATATAATCAGGCTTGTAGGCCGTATTACCAGATGGATATAGTGCAGGCAGAAAGAGTTCAGAAGCTGGCCGCACACCTGATAGACGGGTTGGTATGCAAGAAATATGGAAATTGGCTATTAGCATTAGGAATTTTCAGGCTTAGGAGGAGGCAGCTTAGGGGAATCTTATAGAAAATTTTGAAGTTATCAAAGCATGAGGCAGTCTCGAAATTGATGACTTCTTTCGGTTCTCTTTTCTGGTTGGCGCACGGAGGCACTCTCTCAAACTTTGTAAACCGCACGCTAGGCTGGAATCCAGAACGAACTTCTTTAGCAGTGTAGTGAACGCTTGGAACTTAATTTCCGCAGAACTATTCTGGGAAGATTCAGTAAATCGGTCAAACATGGCTGGACAAACTGTGGCAGGTACTTTTTTGGCAGCATTACACGTGGGATTAAATCCCTCCCTATTTATTGTTGGAAAACAGAAAAAATATTGTGAAAATCTTTTTGAAGAACACAACAAGCGATTCTTTCTTAATTCTTTCGTTGCTGAAAATTCGTGAACACGAGTAAAGTCAATCTTCTTCTTCTTTTTGTTGGAGTTAACTGCTGTCCACCGTCTTTTCGTTCGATTGTTTTTGCAACATGCATGAACTCTTTCACATCTTCAATCCACAGGTAAGATTCCTGTGCTTCCTACAAATCAATCATGGTAGTGGCCTGTGTTTACAAGCACAACTCCGTAACGAGCTGGGCAGTCGTTTCGACTTGGTCGACTATCGTCAAGGTATACTGATACTGATACTGGTACTGAAATTGGTTGTATTTTCTAGGCTTTGATACAAAATGTTAACGAATTTTCGCTATTCCTTGAATTTACTGTAAAGTAGAATAACTATTTTATAACGGTCCTCTGCACGATGTCCGCATACCTATTCCGCCGATGATTTTACTTATCGAAAATGTCTCACGTGTGTCTGTTGCGTTAATTCATCAAGTGCTGTTTGAAACCACACTCGTTTTCATTCTAGCTTGCATAAACACTATCTTCCCACAAGTTCTACAAAGAGAATGTTTGCATCCACTTATAATCATGTCAAATCCGAAGCGAATAAAATACCTCATTGCTCACAAGCGTTCAGTTCGCTATGTTATACGCACATTTTACTCTAGAGAACATTCATTGCTCGTCGTTATGCCGGTGCGAAACACGATCATGAAAGAGGATGAATTGTGGGAACTTTTGCGCTTCGAAGAAAACCAGTTGCAACAGTACCTGCAGGCGCTGAAAGCAAATCAGTTTATCGAATCGAAAATGCAACTAGAAACAAATGCAAATGGAAAAACCACGAAAACCGTACATTATTTTATTGAATATCAGTTATTTGTGAACATCGTCAAATATCAATTGGACCAGATGCAACGCCAATTTAAAGCCCAGCATAGCCAAAGCTGCAGTTTATCCAGTTTTCGGTGCGCCGTGTGCAACATCACATACACTGACCTCGAAGTGGATCGGCTTCTTAGTTTAAAATCGCCTAGAATGCTGGAGTGCGTCTAATGTCATGGTGAAGTGAATGAACAAGAGGATCATATGTCATGGACAGACGGTCGTGCGCTGATTGCAATTTTCACAGCCAGATACATGACCCGATCTATTCAATGCTTCGGGAATGTGATGAGTTTCGCAAGTTGGAGTCAGTGACTCAGGATACCAATAAACCTTCTAGGTTGAGTGATGGAAGGTCTCCCAACTGTCCAGCCTTAAACTGCTCCAGTTCACTGAAACCTACTTCTGATCAAACCAGAAGCACAACGGACAGCCATGTTCGCATTGTTATCATTGGACAGCTAAATTTAGAGTTTGCTCCGAAGACGTTGGAA
>JACCGJ010018127.1:0-33377 GCA_013407085.1 Atriophallophorus winterbourni | reverse complement strand
TCTTGAAGCCCGCAAAACGTGCTGCGGCGATTTTGGAGAGGTTACCAGTAAGAGTTTTCGCGGCCTATGCCAAGTGACGGTTAGGCAACCACGAGGTTTAAGTCAATAGGGATTTGGCATCACAAAAATGAATTCGTTCTGGAAGTCGGTAGTCCAGTATCATTAAAATCTGACCCAGCTTTTCTGTATCAACATTACCGCAACGGATAGCATTGTTGCGTATGCGACTGTAACAGCTAACTCTCAAAATGCTATGGAGATGTCTGTTGTCAAATACCTGGTGAGACCGGATGTGCTCTTCACTCAAGTTCCAAGTTTTACACCCATACAGATTACAGCATTAACTTCCGCTTTGTAGACTCTACCTTTGAGCAACAGAGATAATTCTATCTGACGCCATAGTTTCGGAAGGGTACGGTCGCCTTAGAAATCCGTGGCGATACCTCGTCATCATACGATGCAGAGTTATTGATGCAACTACCAACTGCTACATTGAATAACTCTAATATGCAAATGATTTTTACTCACTATTAATCGTAACTTTACTGAATTCAAAACTGAGTATTATCGGAATGTTTCGGGAAAAGTGTCAATACGAAATTATCAAAAAAGTCTAAGGTGCATTTGAATATAGCACCTGACGGTATGTGTTCGAGTAATGTCCTTTGACATACATGTGCCGTTAATTATCAATAAATGCAATAAAAAGATTGTATGAGGACACAATTTGCAGAGCTTACGCGGAATTACTGATATAAATTGACTACAGGGACTGTTGGTAATAAATACCAAATTGCCTACTGATGAGTAAGATTAGACATAAAATTATTTCGAGGTACATCGGAAAATATCGGCGCATTGTAGTGAATATTGTTCTTATTTTTAACACAAATTTACATGTAAAGTTGCCAAAAATCTAAAAAAAATATTTTTCTCTGTCATACAAACATCTATAAGGTGTGTCGAATAATTAACATTTTGCGGAACTCTTGAAAGTATTATGAAAGATAATATCATAGACACTTGTGTGACATAAATAGTAGCTAGTATTATATATACAAAAATGCAACACAGGTCTGGGACTACAACTAGCTCAGGAGCAAAGACTATTAAACGAGTGTTACCAACATCTGGTTATCGTAAACCCTCCACAGAAAGACAAAAATGGAAGAAGGATGGCGTTTCAGGATTTCAAAACTTAAGAATCGAAATAGATAGATCGCGGTTACGAAAAACCTGCCGATTTGGTAAACCTCAATCTTTTAGTTATAATCAGATTTAGATTTGACAACTATATGCAAGCTCACCTTAATATTACTTACACTTAATCACGATTTAACCTAGTAATGAGGGGGGATTCCTTCTATTTATACGTATATATATTTGTGAGTATATTTCGATCCTCTGATTATTGTAAATTTAAATGATTTTCGAAACATATATCTTGAATTTTAAATCATGAACCGCTTATTATTTCTACGTTATTAATGACGACGAGGATAATAGGAAAGATATAATGTTCCAAGTCAAAAAACTCTAATTGGTTTTGTACAGACATTGAAAAGCGAGTAATAATAAACACCTTTTTTTTACCGTTCATGGAATGATAGCTGGACAATATATCCATCACGTCTAGCAGCAATCTATGAAGAGTGAGTGGATGGTTATTTCCTATGATTTGGGGAATGTGTGGTGTGTGTTTACTAACAAAAGTTGGGCAAAACTATGGCAAGTGCTCATCTGATGACAGTCACACAGAGTTACTGCTTCGATCAAATGTTGCGCTGAACGTAGTAGTTGCTAAATTTCTATTTGAAAATATCTTTTATTCTTCATGTTTGTTTTTCTGCAATAAAACAAAGAATTTATGCTTATCTTTTTGTTGGCCTCCTTCAGTCGATGGCGTCCATAGATGTGCATAGCAAACGTATGACAACTTCTGCTCCACAGTGTTTCAAATAACTAAACAGTCCGATTCGGGAGAAACAATCTCTCCGAAAGAGCACACAGCGATAGGCATCACTCGATCGATCAGTGGAGTTTGCCCGTTTGGCTGCTCAGAGCAGTCACTCCTCTTCCCAAGCCGTGGGATAACGTTTTACAGTGTGACTCTAAAGTCAACAGTCAAGAGCAAGTTCTATTGAACTTGTATGATCCATGTTAAGAGCTTTCATATCAATTTTCAAATGTACTGCCAGCTCAAATATCGACTTGCCGATCTCAACTCTCCATAAAGTAGACCATTTGGACCGTATCCCATTCTGCACACAAAACCTAGACCCTACTACGACTACACCACCTATAGTCTACATGACCTTGAACTAATAAAACCGGATAAAATCACCTGCTCTAGCGGCCAGGACAGTCTTTTACGAAAAATAACACTCCAATCATGTCGATATACACACAAAGAATAATATTCCAACAATACCATGGAACTCGAACCAAAATATGTAATCAAACAAAGATTCACAAACGTACCCAATTCCGAAGCTGAGTGATCATAATCCACCTAGAATTCTGTTCATCAGAATACAACATTCGCACGAGCTACGTCTATGCGAAATCGATTTTGTTGTGCATAACAACATGGTGTGTGCTACGAGATCAACCGAGATACGTGAGAGCTGTGCCGAGCCCTGCAAGAACATCCAGAGACGTAACCAAGCACACGCACAGTTCCGTTTGCATTCATTTACAATCGTCGGATTGTGAGTTAGGCGCTGACAGCGAGACGATTGTCAGTCTAGTGACACGTGATTGTGTGCGATAAACTGTTTCGGTTTTTGACAAGAGCCAAGGCGCAACACACGCGAGGTTAAATCTAACGACAAGATAGGTTGTAAGTACGGATATTTTGGACTCGGTGAAACGTCGATTGAGAAAGGGGTTAGATATCGGTAAAATAGAAATGGAATTGATTATCTAATTTGAAGTGCAGCAATTACCTATAATTTGAAATAAGGTTCACTTAATGATAAAGTCGATCAGATTGAGTCATTATTCACAAAGTGCAGGTCTGTTACCCACGTTCTTCTCAGGTCGATGGTAGCACTCTGATACATCTGGTGAATAAGTGGAGTTTAATAACCTCATCGATTACAAAGATTAGGCATTCAAGTTGGGAGTGAGATTCTCTTTCATAGTTTTCACGAAAATATGCTGCGTGCAGGAATTGGCACCGTTGGTCTTGTTTCCAAATAAACTTCGTTCAGAATTACTTCCTGTAACTCTTCCTCTTACGCCTCAATACAAATTTTATAATTCTGTCATGCACATATTTATCAAGGCATTTCATTCAATCTGAAGGATGATTTTATAAAGAAAACCTATTTTAGAATAAAAATGTTCTGTGTTTAGTTGATGCAAACCAACCAGCGCAGACAACGTTGCCGCTATAGCCCGAACATGCCTTTCAGATCGGCGTCACAAGACGCCCTGAGTGCTGTACTACAGGGCGTTATGCTACAACATATGGTCATAAGGTGCATTGCGTAATCAGTCCTGCCTTTTTCAATAAAGTAGGACGAAGATACGCAATACACCCAGTCGTGAGTTATACAATGCAAGCTTGAGCATTATATTTGTAAAAAGACATCGCGGTTGTCCAAGGCATTTTTCGTGAAGCAACCGAAATGTTAACCAGAGTGTATAGCCTATTCCTTGAGCAGATTCAGCACACTCGAGCGCAGGCGCATCAGAGCGCTGACGTAATCCTGACTTAGCGGATATTCCATAAGGCGCTTTATACCCTGAGGTACGTATTTCAAGTTGCTTCTGTTCGACCGAAACGCAGATCTCATATAAAGCACTGATGAATGCATCGCTACTAAGTCGATACAACCCATGGCGGACGCACATTTTTTAAAAATTACGAAGATGTTCCCTGACCTAATAAATGGGCAAGCAAGATGGGATATGCATGAAATACTGTAGAAGAAGAAGAAGAAAGGACAAAGCTTTACGCGAAAATATGTCGAAATTTCAGCTTCAGGTTAGTTTTATCAAAAAACAGAACTAAATCTATACACATTACACAGAAAATATACACATGATATCAAGGGGAGATATATTTCACCGTAATTGTTCAATAAGCAGTTCCTTTTGACAAATGTAGCAAATGGGTTAAATAGACTCCCGATATGAATTCATTCTAGAAGGCATTATGTTGTGTTTTGGTCGTATCTTTGAAGAAGATTAGCGTTTAAGGAGATCCTCATGCAGCGGATGGGAAATATCATTGAGGATAGTATTTATAGGCTGATGCAACGTTTGAGCAACACAAAGTCTTTTGAAAGAAGTGTGGGGAGAAGAGCAGGCGAGCAGTACAGAATATGTGGTAATATACGAGAGAAGTGAGAAGTTCGCTCAGATTTAAAGCTGAGAGAACGAAGACGAAAAGCATAAAAAGAAAGCCTACGAACACTAGTAAGTAGTGAATTTAGATGATGGGTCTAAGTTAGATTGTCGGATATGGTGGCACCTGGATAGTTGACAAGTTTATTTTTATTCAGGTCTGTGCACTTAATTCTAGATAAAGTAAGATTACTGTAAACTGCTTCGCGACGTTCGATAAACAGATTAGTGAACAAAAGCTCAGTACATCTCTCTTCTGGCCTAGTAGTAATTTCATCTAAAACAACAGAGACCGAATTCAGAGTTGTTTTTGGATGTGGAAACTAATGGGACGCAGCAATGTGAGCTGCGAGTGCCACGGTGACCCTTAATGTTACATCGAATCCGGTAGATTTCGGCTCCATCTTGTAACACACGGTGTGAATTTATAGTTAATTACTACTTAGATGTTGTCAATAGTTAGAATAAATAAAAAAGTTGTATGCTTCGCTTTTAACCCAAACCGATATTTTGTTGGAAGATCACGTAATAATTGTTTTTAGATGCAGACGTTTCGTTCAAATATTTTGATTGCTATGGCCTCATCATATGGTCCCCCGAAGCAAATGTTTAAGCATCACTGAAGTTGGTTGAACAAACGAAGAGGATGAACCGTTTAACCCTAGCCTACCGGGTCGATACGGGTCACCAATTGAAACCTGAAGATGTATTCTCTATCATTTACACGGTTGGTAACAGTGTCGCGAAGACGGCTGGAAAATTTTGAAAACGGCTGAGACAACCGAAATCTTTGGGCTGAAATTATGTGTCAGAAACTGTAGAACTTGATGTGAAATACGGAGAAGAATAGCCTTCACTCTAATTATTTGTTCTGATAAGAAATGCTTGCCTTCGCTCGTGACAATAAAACCCATAAGAAAACGATCTTGCTGATGTCACTCTAATCCTTCGCAAAACCTTCTATGGACGTGTGGCTACCTCACCCCAATGTCTGTGAATTTTTGTGTCTTGACTGCATAGCAGTTCAGCATACTACTTGCTATCGACGTGATACTATGTTCAACGATTGTGATGACACTGGAATTAAGAAACAAGAAGCACGGTATATGTGATATGATTTGTGTTATAACTCCCAAACCAGAGCACCCACGTCCGAACACAAGCCGTGTATTTTATCGATTGAGCACAACTCACAATGCAAGCATGCGGTCGATAATGCGCATACATTTGGACCAATGATAAGAGTAAATCAAGACAGACCGGTTGCCGCATGATTAATGCTTAATGCGCCGCAACAATTTCACCCATTGATCTACGGATCATCCCTTCTGGAAAAAATTGTGCGTCCGAGCCATTATTACAGGTTTCAACTCACCAGAGTGCAAGGGTGATCATCCGCACGATGCCAGGGCATTCATGATCACTGTATGCTGGTATCAACGAATGTGGTGATGCTGGAGAGGTATGTGTGGCTAACGCAGTTATTCTTACAACGATTGCTGTTTCCCATTTAAACTCGTGTTGCGCGTTAGGTAAGATCCCCGAGATGTGCAACCGGATGGTGTTCGAAGCTGGAACCGTGGGACAGTACAATTAGAATTTGTATGCCTTGAAAAAGTGGATGAATGGTAAGCAAGGTTCAAGCCAATGTGAGTAACCTCAAACACGTGCGTGGGCACGTGAGTGAACACGTCGGTCGTACCAACCTCATCCAACAATGGCCTTAATGCGCACGTATTGTTTACTATTTCTCCTCTGTTTTAGGACACGCGGATCCCGATCGTGCTGTTCCAACCCGATGAGTGCTAACAGCAAGAAACGGGAAGTAATGTTTGTGATGGAAATGCATGCGAATACAGGTTTAAACCAATCCACATGTTTGTGGGCTCATTTTGACTGAAGAGGTTGGTCGTGTTAACCTTACGCAACAATGGAAGAAGAAGAAGATATAATGGCTTCATTCGTGTATACGAATTTTCAGCAATAATATCAATTCAACCACACAAAAATACTTTCACAAAAACGTTACGTAAACAATGTGGGTGTGATGTCGAAATTCACAGTCAGTCGCCTCCTTAGATCAAGAGTAACTGTCGATTGATCAGCCAAATAATGGGCAAGATAAGGGACGAAATAATTTATGAATTTTTCAGTTCTCGAATACGGGATGAGATATTGGTTTCGTATCGATGAGAACCATTTGCAAGCTATGAGGACCTTCATGCAGTGGGTGTGAATTATCGGATGAAATGACTCTGATCAATCTGTCACATTCACAAAGTGTTGATCGATGATCATACCTCAAATTAACTCGCAAGGCATATCGGAGGCATAACTCAGTCGTGCGATAACCTTGATGCCTCTTTTGATAATCAGGAAATTCTTTTCAATTAGACCGGGAATAATTATAGGAGATGCATAGATGAAGTGGGGAACAATGCAGGAAAAATGTTTAACCGCAGCAGGTAGGGAAAATAAGTAACGCAGGCGTAGGGTATGGAGTTATATGGAATTTATACGAAACGGATCACTGCTGTGCTAATAAAAAATACTCTCGATGTTAGTTTACGGATGCATGAATCACTCGTGTAAGCTTCATTATCAAGTAGACCGATGCGCTAGCCAATCCGTTTCGTGAAACAATTTGAGAAAATCGATTTCATGAACGACGACGCAGCGCCGAGCAACGACGGCTGTTGACCTGAATTCATCTTGGCGAGCAAACATGCTGCTGAGTCACGTGACGCGTTATTTTCTGTGATGAATCGATCGCTTGACCACGCAAACGTGGCGGCACCATGGCAACAGTTTGTTAACCTCGGGTCACCGATTTAGAAAGCACGTTTGGAATGCCACGAGACAAAAAGACTAATTAGCTAACTCAAAACACATTTTTTAAAGCAAATACCATGCCGCTAGCCACCTTAATGCAACCGAGATTAGTGGCATCTGGGCCTTATCCATTGATTTTTAAACGCTTGGAGAATGTTGTCGAAACGAGAAAGTTGCGGTTGTTTAAGCGTAGAATGCGTTTTAACGCGGACCCCAGCTTCGCGGTTTAAAACCGTAACTGAGCTTTGGATTTGTCTTTGCCAATCATGTATACTTGAATTGTTTTTCGTGCAAATAGCTATTGCTCAACGTCGTTATGATAGTTTAAGACGTTTAATAAATAAATCGCCGAATAGTTCAACTCTCGTAGCATTAGATCGTAACGTCGACCAAACAATTCCGAGCCGCACAAGACAGGAAGTGCCAGCGAAAGTTACATGGGCGGATAGCTGGAGCACAGCGTTCCCTGTCAACGCAATGTTGCCATGTATGATGCATTCGGTGTACAAAGATGAGAGGGGTATACTATAATGAACACCAAGAAAATTCATACAAATATATCAAACGGTCAGCTCTCCGCTACGGCGTTACAGTGACGTGCCATTGGCTCTCCTTCGGCAAGACTGAAAACTAAGGACGCTGGGTCTGTAAATATACTAAAGGATTTTCATTTATTAAGATACTATTGAATGTAGTTGGCCAATTTTTGTACAAAATGGAAAATGGTCGTATTCCGAAAGATCTACTCTATGGTGAGTTGCAATCAGGAAATCGACCTTTGGGCACACCGCGCACAAAGACAACAGAGATATGAAAGCTCTTGGAGTTGACCCTACGAATTGGGAAGAACATTGCTCTTGACCGCTCACTTTGGAGGCATTGTGTAAAGCGTCGTCTGCAAGCTGCTGAACGCAGATCACGCCGACGGCGTGCAACTGACGACGAACAACCGAACAGTGTCGATCGCTGTGAAGGTTGCGGGAGATATTGTCACTCCCGAATTGGACTGTTCAGTCATTCTAGAGGCACGGAACCATCGTGCGCTTGTGATGTACATCCATGGTCGATACCGACCGAAAGAGGTCAGCAAACGGTCAACATTTTATTGTGCACACTTTAGTTAACTACTGGGTAGGCGCTGCTTGCCATTTTGCGCAACGTACGTACGTATGAAATCAGAAGCCTCGATCCATGCAAAGTACTGCACAATAAGACTGCAATAAGGACCAAAGTACTGACAGGAAAGTGTTTCTGCCAAACATTTCACTGTCGATAAATCCGTTTAGCAGGGCATCATTTGCGCAGTACAAAACTACTGCACAATTGCACAATAAAAATATCACAAACAAAGAATGTATGACGTTACGCTCGATGTGGCACGGCTTATGGCCGATACGATGAAATCGGGATAGGTGAGGGCGCATCAAAATCATAAGTGGCATTTAATTACAGAAAATACAATATGAATGTTAAACTGCACGTACACATGTAAACTGGTGATACCTCCTAGAATAGGGATAAAGCGCTGGAAATCAAATTGAGCAAAAAAGCTGTGGCATACCAAGAAACAACGTCAAGTATTTTCAGAGTCAAGGTTTTAGAATTCAGGCGCTTTCGCGGCTGAGAGAGCATACTGGACCATCAGAAGGGATAAGATACGTTTTAGTAGTGCAACAATACTTCCTACTTCCTTTTATGAGCGAGGTTATGCAATACTTGTGCCCTGGCTGTATCAAGGCATAAGACCCGATGTCCTGTGGCACTGGAGGCTCCGGATTACATTGTATATCCCCTATTGAGTGGGTCTCGAGAGAAATTGCCCATGGGGTAAAGCATTCCCTATCCTCAAAATCAGTGAGTGCAGAAGGCCTTACATGATGTTTATCAGCCCGCTTACAGAAGATTTGGTTTTCTGAAATTACCTACAGTCACCGCAGACTTAGAAATCCTGGTCGGTCCTCAAACTGGGGGCCTGTTTGAGCTTAATAAGCCTTCGTGACGTGTCACGTATGCTATTATCAGAAACTAAGCGGCGTAGGTTCATCAAGATGGTCCTTTTTGCAGATGATGCGATTTAAATCAAGCGTGAACTGTTTGCGCATACAGAACTATTTGGATATATTGAGCAGCTGGTCAGAGAGGAACAAGCTTCCATTTGACTTCCAAAAGTGCAAAATGTTGCAGACAGTTTAAACATTTATCCTTTCTCCTAAAATATTGGTTCTCAACAACTGAAATGGACAACAGAAGAAAAGTACCTCGGCGTTTGGATTAGTGTAATTCTGAAGAACCACATACAATGCAAAGTCGTGTACAACCGAGCTAGCCGCATACTAAGTGTGCTTCGACGTAGGATGTAATCCTCACGGATAAAATAAAGAAAAAAGGATTCATCCTCTGAGGCATCAATTTCGCCACCGGCCAGGCCATACCACAAGCACTCACCCCTAGGCATTGGATATTCCTCATTCTCACCGGAACTGCCATCGGTTTTTCTATTCGGTGACCGTTTGTTTCTTATGGAACACCTTTATGCTTAGTAATTCCACCCTACACCGCGCTTTTATAACTTAATTGAGCAAATTCACACGATATTTATCCCAACGAATATTTTTCCGTCATACAGATACAATACATAAGATTTTAACTACAAAACTGTTGGTATTCCTAGCGCCTCGTGTTCTACAGCTTTTCCAATGACTAAACAGTCCGATTCGGGAGGAACAATTACTCCCACAGCACATTCAACGATAGGCAGAACTCGGTCGTTGGGCGTCAGTTGCACGCCGGCGGAGTGATCTGCGTTCAGTAGCCAAGAGCCGTATCTGCTCCTCCCCAGCTTGCAGACGACGCTTTACACAATGCCTCCAATGTGAACGGTCAAGAGCAAGTTCTTCTCAACTAGCGGTGTCAATGCCAAGAGCTTTCATCTATTTTGCAAACTTCCTTGTATTCAGCTTCCGTTCTTGTGTTGCGTGGGTGGTCCAGATTTCACTGCCGTACAGTAAATCATTGAGTACGCACGCGCTGTATACCATCATCTTTATCTTTACACTGAACTTGCGGTTACCCCAAACATGAGAGCTCAATCGGAACAAAATGACAGCTGCTCTGCCAATCCGCTTATCATTCTCCGTGTCTAGCGAGAGATTACCCACAATGGCTGAACTAAGATATGTGAAATGATGTACTACTGGCTGAAGCCCTTATATGAATATCCAATAGTTGTACAGTTATCAGCTTTTGATACCATAAATTTTTGAATATTTAGTTGGCAAGAATTCGCAGAAACCCAGTGTTTAGCACACAATTAATCAACGCTAAAAGAGAAACGAAATACGATCTCGAGATCAATGCTACAAACTGTTTTCTCGTTTTTCACCGGTTTTACACCACTTGTTAAAGTTTCAAGTATCTATTTCCCCCGCATATATGTCTAGGCCTGGGCAACCTGACAGTATCTTAGCCCACGTGCAGTCTCTGACTGTGCAGCACTTTGCATGGAGTTGGCTTGTGCTTTCATACCATACTAAGTATCTCTTGTTCTCAGATTGATTATGCTCCAGACTAAAACTAGTTCGATCAAGCGAATGATGAAGTGAAGTCAAGAGTTGATCATATACGTAATGCGTTTCTAAAATTAAAAAGTGCCCTATGGCAATTGCCTGTGATTATTCTTGGAACTAAAATACAGGTTTACCAAGCAGTGATCATCCCAGTATTACTTTATTGACGTCAGATGTGACTGCTGAGGTTATATGATACATCATTGAAGTTATTTCAACTTAGGTTAATCCAGAGAGCCCGATACAATGACCGAGTATGTAAGGCGGTCGTACGAACGCGATTTATTCAAATAACTCTGTTCTACGTTTGAACCCAACGGTGAAGACTGCAATGGTTTGGCCACGTCCTTCGTAAGACAAACTTAGAGCTCACGAAACTTATCCTCGACGCTACACTCACCCGTCATTGTTGACGGAGTCAAGTTGATCAAGTGAAGATTGGTTGCCAATTGCCTGCCTTTTATGGCGTTTGAGAGAGAGATTTCTCCTGGGATAATCTGACAGTATTTCAGCCCACGTGCAGTCTCTGACTGTGCGGCACTTGGCCTGGATCAGGCTTGTGCTTTCATACTTACGGTTTTAGTTAAGATATACACTGGTCAGCGACCTACAATGAGTCAGCGCGTTAGATTAATAGCAGACCGCATTCAAGTTGAATAAACTCTTATCAGTTGAGCTGGTCGCACTGCAACGAAAACCGCCCAGTAGAAGGTACAAAATAGTCTCGAAGCATATACAATTCCACAGAGATATGACCGTAAAATGATGAAGATCATTCATAGCAAAATTTGGCCGTTCACCTGACCAGTCCTGAGGGAGCACTTTAGACCTGCTTGGTGTAAAGAATAGCCATGCTTCCGGTGCCATCATACCCAAGGCCTGTTGGATAAGTGTTGGGACTTCGCACAGTAAGGTAATATCAGCATAATCCAAGTCCATGATACGCCCACCTGGAGGGAGCTCAACTCCACCGGCGGAGAAACCGCTAAGAGCATTCCAGAGGACGTCCTCGATGTCAAATTTGAACAAGAACGGGAAGATTGGACAGCCTTGGCATTTAAAGGCTATCACACGCCTTTACCCTCCCTATCAAGTGAGCGTATAAGTCCTTTGGGATAGCGACGTACTTCGATGAGATTTCATTGCGAAGTAAGCAGTTCCATAGGGTGGATTTGTTAACAAAGTCAATCTAATATTCAGAAACACCACAATGCGGCTTAGGGCCACAGACACTAATGGCCCCTTAGCGCTAAGACTGGACCTAAACGTGGTGCGATGGTTTGTGTACCTCTATGGCCCACTGAGTTATGCTGGGTGGTGCTCTCCGAGCAACTTCAGTCACTCATACCAGGAAGGTTAATGAATAGAGGTTAGACGAAAACGGTCTAAACATAATTGTTCTCCTGTCTAGGAATGGGCGACCTGGCAATATCCCAGTCCTCATACAACCATGGCTATATTTAAAAAACCCAACTCCATAGTGCATCGGCCGTTACCTTACTTGCTGCACACAGAAAGGCGGGTAAGCGAAAACAAGCTACTGCTGGCCTTACTGTTTACTGTTTATCGGAAACGCGTTTATATGATCCATCTATAATTACTGAACTTACTGCACCAAACCTTTCGACTCGTTACTGTTTGCGCTGCTCCGGTGATTCAGTGGCTTCCATTTCAGGACAGTCGGGTGTTGGTATAGTGCTGAATTCAAGTGCCGAATCCTCTCTAATCGATTGGATTCCTTGTAATAGCAGGATGTGCGCAGTTAGACTAGCCACTAATATTAGACCAAACTCAAAATCTTCTAATGAGAGATGCTTATTTATTGTAGCAACTTACGCACCGACTAACACCAATTCCGACGACGAGAAGAACGCCTTCTACGATCTATATGCTCTTTGGCGACGTGCAAAAGGCTTAGATATTGTGTTAGCGGGAGATATGAATGCCAGACTGGGTCGCTTATATGCATCTGAATGACAAATCTGTGCCATGTTAGGTCTTGAAGGCCAACGCACAGATAATGGAGAACGATTTATACAATTCTGTGCACAATCTCGATTATTCATTAGCAGCACTTCGCCATAAAAGATGGAAGCCAACCTTCGGTCCAAATCGGCCATATCGCCATAAGTGCTCGCTGGAGAGGTTGCACTGAGGACTGCCGCTCCTTTTAGAATACCCCAATAGATTCAGATCATGCTCTTGTGCGTGTAGGTTCTCGTTAAAGTTTTCCGGTACGAATCCTTCAAATGAGAAACGCATTGCGGTCTAAATATTCGCTGAGCTTGCAGTTCAAGAAATTTATAGGTCCACCTTACGTAACACACTCCCAATTGCTGTGTGTACAACTGCCGATGAAGGGTGGAAAAAAGCAGGGATTATGAGGGCCGCCGAAATATCAGCCTGTGAGACACACAATCAACCCAAAAGTCTCACTGGATTTCACAGCGCTCTATAGAAATTCTTCACAAGCGACGCCATATATCTAAAACTACTGGACACAACACAGAGCGTAGACGCGTGAGGAACAAACTGAAACTGAGATTAAGACCAAACAGAGAAAAGTGGTGGCTAAATAAGGTCGAAAAAATGGAAACAGCAAGTAATGCGGGTAACGTGCGAAAACTCTTCCAACTTATTCGATCGAATGAGTGAGACTATCGCTGAAATAGACAATACTCTTATCACTAATAAGAATCAACGCCTCTCACGCTGGGCCGAACATTTTGAAGAACAATTCATCTGGTCGCCTGCAACAGAATCATTCCCTCACTTGAAGCAGTGTGATCCTTGGCCTGTTAGCGTAGATCACCCTAATGATTTAGTAATTAAAGCATATATCGAATCCATGAAACGATTCAAACTTCCTGGCCCAGATGACATACCGCCTGTTTTGTTCAAAGGTGGCCAAGTCCTAATCAGCACATTAGGCAATCTCCTCCGTAAAGTGTGGTTGTCAGAATTCGTCCCTCCGAGTTGGGGCGAATCGGTCATCATACCTAAAAGGTGTGCGAAGCTCATGCTCTATTAACCATGGGATAAGTCTCACTCCTACCATTAGGAGATTATTAGCGTTCATGTCTTCGAAGATTAAAATCACATAGGGAATCACAGATCCGAGAGCAGCAGCCTAGCCGAGGCTGTGTCGACCACATTTTTACTCTTTGAAAGATCTCAAAACTGCGGCACACTTATCGACATCCGCCAATGGCCATATTTTTAGACTTTCAAGGGAGCATTTGATTCAGTCGATCGAAATTTCTTGTTTAACACCTTGTTGTGCAAAGGCGTTCCGCATAAGTATGTCAACATACTGCGTGCACTTTATGCTAATGCATCCGGATACGTTAGGGTTTACAACGACCCCTCACCAAAATTCCCCACAAGTTGCGTCCGACAAAGATGTCCGATTTCTCCGTTTTTGTCCAATGTTGTAATTGATGCCATCATGTAAGTATGCGCTTTCGGAGTTCATATAATTGTAGGACTGTCTCTGCTACTCAACGGTAGAGTTTATAAAGCGACAGTTCAGGCTGTGTACGGGTGCAAAACGTGGACCTTACGTAAAGAACACATTCAACGTCTCCAAATATTTGACAACCGATGTCTCCGCAACATTCTAGGAGTTAGCAGTTACAATCCCATACGCACCGATGCTCTCCGAAATAAGTTGTTCGGTAGTAATGTTGATATAGATAAGCAGATCAACCTGCATAGGTTACGCTGGTTGGGTCACGTTTTACGGATGCCGGACCACCGACTTCCAAAGCGGATTCTTTTTGCAACGCCACATCCCGATTGGCGTAAATCTCGTGGTGGCCAAACCGCTACACGGCATAGACAGTTAAAAAACCTTACTAGAAGCCTTACCAAAGTCGGCGCAGCACGTTTTCCAGGCTGGTGTCCCCGCGATCAGATATCCCAATGGCTAGTTACGCTTCAGAATGTCCCGAAACCGTGTTCAATGGCGGTCTTGCACGAAGCATCTTCTTTGAGTGTTTGCTTAACCTTGCATGTTGTCAAGCGGAGTGACGAGAAAAGCTTGTTATGATGCATGACAGGGAAAGCCGCAAGGAAACTGCCGTGATGATGTCGCTCTACTCGTTCACGAAAGTTGTTTGAATGCATGTTCCATTCGAGGTGTAGGCACCTCTTCCCAATTTGTTTGTACTTACTCTTCTATAGAATCCGTAGCTATTCAAGTCCAACCCTTTCCAATCTTTTAGGATTTTACTTTTTCATGGTAGCGGTATAATGCTGTATGTGATGATGATTAATCAATAGGTAAAGCCTTCGCATGTTGCCCATAGCTGACGATCTTTGCATCTCGGAGGCACGTTCTTTCCACCAAATCTCACGGTCACGCCACAGACTATCTTTGATTAGTAGTCCAAGACACTTCACACCGTTTTTATATTCAGCAGAGATCTAGCGGTGATGGTTGACGAGCTACTTTGCAGCATTCTGTAGCAGAGTCATAGAGTGCTTGCTTAAATTAGTGCCAATGACGATCCAGCTCGAGCGGCCGAGTTTTCGAAAGCGAAACCGATGGAGTATCCCAAAATCTGGCATCTACTACAAGCAGTGATAAAAAGTTTGTGTCTAGTTTGTGACGCTTTAGATTGGGTTTACTTCCGAATAGAAGGTTAATTGTTGCGCACACTAAAGAGTAAACAATCTACGCGGGTACTCCAATAATATCTGCAGTTTTGATAATACCTCGCCACCTGTAGCTTAAAGCCGTGGTCAAGCTGCGCCTGTGATGGAGATCGATAGGTAGCTAGATGGCGCTTGGAATGTCGAAAATTTCTGGAGACGAGGAAGAGGCCGTGGTCGTCACAGAGGGACAACAATCTCTTTTCATTGTTTGTTCGATCGTCTGACATCCCATACTTCCCTCCAAGAAAGCGCTAACAGCACGATGAATGAATGAATGAAAGCACAAGCCTGATCCAGGCAGTGCTGTACAGTCAGAGACTGCACGTGGGCTGAGATACTGTCAGGTTGCCCAGGCGTGGACAGATATTAGAAAAGAAATAGAGATGGTAGTGTGACTTCAGCGTGTTTCAGCATGCAGCTCACTACCGATGGCCGATCAATTTAGCACGGTGTTAGCCGCACAGCACAGAAGTACGGTACGATTGCACATCCGTGCAGCACGATACATCCAACTCGGGGATTAAAATCGCCGACAAGCAATACTATATCGCCTCTGCATGCTTCGTAGAATCCGTCCTTTACCTCATCTACCCCACAGTCGTCTATTAACCGGCATCCAATCAAGAAAAGAGGTTGTCGCTTTTTGGCTAAGAATAATTCCAAAACCAGCTAGGCCGGCACAGGAAGTAACGGGGTCACTGGACACACGCAAGTAGAACCTACTCCCAATTGGCATAGAACTCAGTTGAAATACCGAATCAATGTCAGGAAGACGGGTTTCAGATAGGCAACATATTTGCACAATCTGATACAGATATGGTGTCGTTCAACAAAAACAATAGGCAACATATATCGATATACTGTCTCTAGAGAGCGGGCTAGTCCAGAATGTTGTTGTGGTTGTTGAAGGGTGCAGACATTAAACGAAGAAAGCCTAATAGGGTCACGCGGCCGGAGGAGAGCGTTGGAAATCGACACCTGTCTCTGAACAGTTGGCTGCGACGGTATGCATCCAGCATTGATGGTCCGAAGTACCATAGGGAGAGGGTGACGTGTGCTCGTCGAGTGGATTCTGAAGAGTAGCTTTCGAAGATAGTGTTCGTAGTGAGTGTGTGACATTACCATCATCGTTGAACGTAGGCGTGATAATACTCGGTTGCCTACACAAGATGGGGATAGTTCGCTTAGGGGGTCCCACCCCTAGGCTTTACCCACAAGGCATTGAAGCGAGAGAGGTTCGCACCTATCGGTGTCCGGTTACCGACGAAGCGGTTCGTACGCCCTTTTCCGGAATGTTCCAGTTCGGAGCCCGATAACCCCATTGTTTGGTTGATTGCACGGATGTGAAATTTTACAGAATGCTGTGTGGTGCGGCTAACATCGTGCCAAATTGATGGGCCAACGATAGTGAGCTACATGCTGAAACACGCTTGAGTCTCACTACCATTTCTATTCCCCTCCTCATATCTGTCTAGGCCTGGGCAGTAACTGTTGATGCGGCGATTAGCATCCGCCGCGTCATGTCATCATTGGATTTTTGGGGCTTTTTATAGGGAGAACGCTTGCCAGGCGAAAACCCACCACAACTTCAGACACCGAACCTTTCACCTAGCCTACTAAGCTAGCACCAACGTGAATGTATTTCGGCAAGCCAGCCGGTGAGTATCAAGTTAACGCATTACCAGTGTAGTTTAGATCTATTGAAGATTTTCACATCCGTAAAACCTGTCAGTAGGAAATTTTTAAGCACCTGTCACTAATGACAACTATATTATCTTCGTCAACAAATAATCTGATGCGCGGTATGCCTGCTGAATCACTAAAACGACTATGCTACTTTAAAACGTCATTTATAGTTCCTGACTACAACCATCGCTCCAGTCACCGGCGCTGCAACGAACCAACTGCAGGAATTAGCTTAGTTCCATTACGAAGGTAAATTTCAAGTTGCAAATAAGAATTTTTCCTCGAAATTGCAAAACTATACAATAAATTTAACAGCATACGGCATACATGGGGACTTACGTTTTATTGCATAGCACTACAATTTCCACATGGACATACAAAAATACACGGATGTGCAATCATACAGCAATTTGGAGTTCTGCAGCTAAAACCGCGCTATTAATTTGCCATTGGTAGTGAGCTGCATGAGTTCCACTGATAGTTCAATTTTAATTCTCATATTTGTGCCTGGTTGACCTGACAGTATCTTAGCCGACGTGAAACCTATGATTCTGCAATACGTTGGCTGGATAAGGCTTGTGATTTCTTACACGGATGGGGGCACAGGATAATACCAGCAATTATTGAAATACAGTTAGTTATCGGTTGTGGTTCAGTAATGGGCTGTATACAAGAACAGGCCACCAGGCTACTAACCTTAAAAATAACTGATGAGACCTGGGTAAGCAAAGCGCGAATCATTCTGAGTTTACTGTACGGTGCTTGGTTTGAGTACAGATTTGTCATTTCATGATTGTGAAAATCGTAGGCAATTTTGAAGAAAGCAAGATAACTTCAACTTACGTTTCGCTTCATCTACTTTCTAATTAGTTCAACACTTGAAATTTTTTGAAAAAATAGAGGAACATACTATCGTGAGTACAGAAACAAATCTGTGGTTTCAAATGCAAACGCAATGGGCGTTTTTTGGGAAAAATGTTTCACATTAAACTTGGGTAAAAATATTCGTGGAGCAAAATTATTGGAATTTTATGAAAATTTTTGTTGCCCATGAAGAATTCGTGATTAATGAAAAATATCCAGTGGGAATTGAAGGTTTCGAGAATTGCACTACATATGCGCACGATGGATTCGCCAATCATATTGTACGGTAGTTGATGACTAGTGCTGTATTGACCAGGTGGACAGCGTTATAAATAAAACCTAATTGTAAACAAAGAAACGCATTCTGGCGAGGAATGGAAGATACATGCAGCGAATTGCATCAGCACAGCCTCAATACTTCGGGCTTAAAATGGATTGCTGCTGATAGGTAAAGCGCTGGACATGTAGAACGATCAAGCATATTTGTTTACACTGTGGACAATATAACTTATCTTTGCAGTTGAGGTTGTTTTCCAATAGAACATGGTAGCAATCGTTATCATAGACAACATCCTAGCTAATATGAAATAGATCTGATCTCGTGGAGAGCGCCTCACGAAAACTGGCAATACTATCAACACACATTAATTTGATAGTCAAATTCAGATCACAGATGCGGGAGGGCGCAGTAAACTATTGTTGCACATGTTGCTCCTTACAACGTAATATACTATTAAACGTAAATAGACTGCACACTGAACGGCACTTTCCTATTTTTTACATATGCCTGGGCTACCCGACATCATTTTAGCCCATGCTAAGTTTCAGACAGACACCGACTGGATTTACGCTTTGGTTTTATAAATATATCACACATCACATGACAATGTGAAATATTGATATTTTTATTATAGTATCAGTGGTTGTTTTCGAGTCATGAATTCTCTTAAAATCAGACTATTGCTAACTGTTCTGCACTGAACCATTCATGAGCGGCTTCAGATGACAAATCATGTGCCATAAACGTAATTAAAATTTTGTCATACACTGGAATTAAGCGTCAAAAGCGATGCAAACTTTGCCATATAAAGTTAAAAGTATCCAATGACTTTGTCGTTATCAACGACTTATCTTGATAATAAGCTGTAATCAGTAACACATCTTAGCTGGAAAGTGTGAATTGATGCGAGATATGTATCACCATAGGGGTACCAGGTACGATCATCGAAGCGAACAATACCGATATGCAGATTAACAAATGTTCCACATCCGTTAGTCAAATTGTATAAGGCAAAGTATGAGCGTGATTATTCATTTAAAACAATGGACCGAGATACAACAATAGCAGGACAGCAGTAGCCATTTCTTGATTCTTACTGTTGCGGCATTGGTGGATGACCAGACATGGGGCCAGGTGGCATGGACTGTGCCGGAATAGCAGACGGATTTGGTGCTCCTCCAGGCTGTTGCATCGCTTGCTGCCACGCTTGCCACTGTTGCCATTGCTGCCACTGGTTGTAATCATACTACAAAGAAAAATTCAGTTTAAATTTGTGCGACGCAGTGGTCAGTGGACAACTAAGACACTATACCAACCTGCTGTGGTGCTGCTGGTTGACCCTGTACGGGTACCGGTGCAGCAGCTGGAGCCGCCGGTGGCTGCTGCGCCATACCAGGTGATGAAACCTGTGCAGCAGGCTGCATCGGGAATGCTGCTGCTTGCGGTTGTTGAGAACGACGGAGGATCTCATCAGCATATTGATACAAACCTTGTTGACGATAATAATTCGCCCATGCTGCGCTGTAATCAGGTTGACCTGTATACGGATTCACCGTGGGAGCTGGCATGGCCGCTGCAGATGCGTCATACTGCGGCGCACCATTGGCGGCCGTAATACCCCAAGGATCTGAAATGTTTGGAAACGTTCGTTAATGGTTCTCACATAATGAGTTTATACAGGTTTCAAGCACACGAGAACGTCGCATCAAAGTGCAAAGCGGCTACCAAATATTTAATCCAAATAAAGGCCCAAAATAAATATGCGTTAAATACGCTAAAGGGCAAGTGATCTCAAACTAGATGCTACAATAATGTTAAAGATGACTGATAATATTAAAACTAGCATGCTCACTAGTGATGGCTATCGCCAGTTCGTTGAGTCGAATTGCTCATCGGCCGACACCGCGCACATCAATCTAACCGTAAAAACAGAGACTCACCTGCTTGGGGGTAGGCGTACTGTCCCCATGGGACTGAGGCAGCAGCGGTTGCTGGTTGCGTATAAGGAACACCAGCTCGATCTGAGATCATCCTGTTAAGTGATTACGTTGTGCAGTTTCCAGAATCCAGAAAAGGGTGACCGGGCATAGATGCATATACGAAGAATTGCGTGCATAGGCATATACCGACAATAACAATGAGCAACAGAAAAGATACTGTGATAGTTTACGGAAATTAATTGCGCAATTAATTAAAAATAGTAAAATGGAAATAGGACATTACCTTATAGCATGTTCAATCTCTGAACGAGAACCGCGGATATTGAAAATTTTTTTGGATGGATCCGGGCAAGGTTCCTTGGAAATTTCTACATGCGCGTGAGTTACACGGCAAATTTCTTTAATTGTTTCACCCTTCTTGCCAATAACTAAACCAGCTTTGTCGGCTGGGACTAAATATTGGGTAGACTCTTGTCCATCATATCCGTAACTAGAGCCTCCACGCTAAAAAATAAGCATTTTGATGAGTTGGCTTACTTCACGCGCATTTATCAAATTTAACACAGCTTGTTTCGCAATTTCAACTCGCTGAGCGTCGCCAGATATACGAAGTGGTTTATCATCGGGGGTAGGATTATTTGACTGCTGGACCAAAACCATTTTAACGCCATTTTCCTCTTGAAGACTTTTGATCGTCTCTCCGCCTTTTCCAATGACTAACCCTGCTTTCAGCCCGGGAATCATCAGTTCAATTGTGATGACATTGTTACTGGTTTGGTACACCGAGGGCTGAACGGGGCCATTTTTCTCAGCTCTCTCGATGATTTCATCGATTGTTTGTTTCGCACGTCTACAATTAGATGACAAACTGCTCAACATACTCAATTTGTTGCATAGTGCCAGTGAGAGTTACAGTGCGGGTCGGGGTTCCAGCTAGAAATTAAACTAGAAAACAGAGTTATTACCTTGGGAAATTTGGACTTTGCAGCCAGTTTCAGATTGCAGCTGCATGATTTGCTCACCTTTTTTACCGATCACTAAAACGATTATTTCTCCACAAAAACCTACCAAGACCGACGTATGCATCACGTATTGTAGTCTCAGCAGTAATAATTCTTTGTTGGGCACCAATATTAGGATTCGATTGGTTGCCATCGGATCCTGGATTTGATGATTGGGATCCAAGTATTTTTTGGTTTACACGGGCAGCTGCCTCCGCAGCAGCAGCAACTTTGTCCATTACTAAGGGGCGTTTTTCTGTGGTTGCAGCAGAAGAGTCGTCAGAAGCGGGCCGTTTCATGCCAGCAAATGAACCGTTGGTGCCAGAAGCATCATCTGACATAGACAGCTTTGAATTTATCTAAAGATGCAGGTCAAGGAAATCAGTTATAAAAATAATCACACCTCTCTAGCTCGCTGCAAGGCTACAGCAACAGCACCGTTACCTGCCATTGAAGACGCCATATTAGTTTCCGAATAAATCAGTTGATTCAAACAAATTATAAATATAGTGAATGCGGTTACAGATTCAAATTTACTTTTTCGTGTATGAAAGCACAAATATCAAGAAAGTTTTGATATTATAATTTTTCAGAAAATGTGACAAATTATTTCACGTATTTCATGATGCGGCCGGAAAAGTTGGATTGAGTGTTTTGTGCATCAAACTAATGGTTCCTATACCGCAATTTAGTGTTAAATTTTTTTCTGCAGTAGTCGAATAAATATTTTTTTCTAATTCGCTTGGCTACCAAAATGGTTGAAGGTTTGTTCCTACTGTGCAGTCGCATTTTTTTGTTGCTCTGACACTTCTGCTCATAGCTTCGCCGAATCTGCTTGGATTTCTCTCATTCCAAAAATTCTGTGCTACCTCCGATCATATCTATAGGAATTTATTTGTTTTGCTTTCGTCAACGGATTAGCAGCAGAGTTATCATACCGGCGTAATTTTTACAGTTTGCTCTCGAGCGCAAACCTTTTTCAATTGCTTACTATTCTACGGTTTTTGCTATCATTGCAAAGATCGCGTCTAGCTACGCATTTTGATACTTGTTTCTGTGTTTTAGATTGTGTAGTTAACGAGTTATTTTGGATTATTTGACACATGACGGAATCACGTGTTTCAAAACAGCCACCTCGACCCGTCGAACAAAAACCCGTCACACACCCGAACAACCCAATTCAGGCTACTAACATGTTTGACCGCATCACGAGAACCAACATACGGACTAAAAAATAGATCGATCAAACTGTGACAGCGACATCGGACCAACTTGACCTCATTGCCAAGGGCCTGGATCCGGCGAACGCAACAATGGTCACGGCCGGCCCAGCTGATAGGACGAATCTCGACACGCAAAATTGTCCCGAAGTCACGTGCAAAGCATGCGAACAACCGGTGAGTCCCATGGCGCGTAAAGTAATAACGTGTTTTCTGTGTATGGGTAAAATCCATGGTAAATGCGACCGTACTTTAGCCCCTGACTCGATAGCATTATTAAATAATGAAATGGTTCCAGGTGCATGCTATGTCTGTGTTCGTTGCAGAGCTAAATCATTGCACTATAACGATACTTTTGGATCCAAAATAGAAAATAGAATGGCCGGTTTGGAGTTGGGCCTTCGACGTGTGGAAGAAATGTTGGTAAATCATGTGAGTACGCAAGTGATCACTGATGTAAACCATCATATCAATACATCGATTTCGGAACCACCATTGAAGGAATCTAAGACTAAGGCTATTCGTGTGCCAAAAAAGCAAAAAAGCAGGGTTATTCCCGTTTTGGAATCAGCTAAAACGACCACAGAAGTAGGAAATTCTTACAGAGATATGCTGTTACGGTCGACCTCAGCTGTACACTCCAAAACTGCTGTACCCGACTCACAAAGTCAAGCCACAAAGGTTTTTAATTCTAAAACGCCTGACTTTCCGATACGAAAAAAGAACACCCCATACACGCTGAACGTGATATGTACGAATGTCAGCGAGTCCCAAGAAAGCCTGTTTGATAGCAAACAGAAACATGATGTCGATAAATGGTCTGAACTTTGTCACCTAATGAAAATTGAACATGTAAACGCAGAAAAGGTGACTCGTCTAACCCGCCATTCATCTTCACCTCATATTGGTCAACCTCGCTTGCTCAAGGTAACACTAAAATGCGAGGCTGATATCGAGAACGTATTGCTGAATGCATACCTACTCAAGTCAGATTCCGACTCCAACTGCCGCATATATCCCGATGTACCATGGTGGGAAAGGAAGGGCAGCTTGAACGACAGGGAACAAATGGTATCGCGAAGTATAGTTCTACTTGGTGTACCAGAAAATACTTCTAAAGCATCGAATCAGGAAACGGTAGAGCACGACGTCAAACAATGGCGCTACATTGCGTGTTCTCTCGATATTTCTAATGCCGTTGTTGTGGACACTTTTCGAGTTCCTTTTTCGCCAAAATACAAGGGGGATGGACCGAAACCTCTGAAGATTACGTTCTTGACCAGCGCTATGGCTGAAATAGTAAGGTCGGAATGGACAAAAAAGAAACGAACACTACCCAAGGATGTTAGACTTAGCCCACCCAAACCAATGAGTGAGACACACTCGCGGCTGGGGGCGGTAGACGGTAGCGTTCCCACCGAAACGGAAGCAATCAATACATCAAAAAACGTAGTGGGTCCGGCTCAAACCGAGTCGGACCGAGTACATCATGGTCCGGCTCTCAGGGGTCGGACATACAAACATCATCCGCATAGGCTCGCTACACACGAAAACCACTGTTAAATGCCTATACACAAATGCACAGTGCTTGCGGAACAAAATCGCCGAATTATCCCACTTTAACGCTCAGTTTTCTGCTGACATCATTGCTGTTACCGAAACATGGTTTTACGATCAGGTGAACGATTGCGAGCTGGCACTTTCCAACATGATCCTACTTCGACGAGACCGTTCAAGATCAGGTGGTGGAGTTGCTTTGTATTATAACGAACGTCTTCAATGCACAGCTGTACCTGACACAAGGTTTGAGCTAGAGGACACATGTGGTGTAGCCTTCGCTTGGAAACTGGAGAGAACTGTATACTTGGTGTGATCTACCGCTCGCCCAACTCTTCCGATGCCCACAATGAAACGTTGTTACAAATGATGCGCAACGCTGGAAATCTTAGAGGATGCCAATTGTTAATAATGGGTGATTTTAACCTCCCACATCTCTACACCAAAAGTGTGCATACTCAGCAATCCCTTGAGTACAAATTCCGTGAGATTATCACTTTCACTCCCCTATACAACCATGTCCATTCGTTCACTCGACAAAGGGCCTCAATGAATCGTCAATTCTAGATCTGGTTTTGACCTCCGAAGCAACAGCAGTGGAGTCAGTGCAGTATCATAGTCCTTTGGGGCTAAGTGACCATCTTGTGTTGTCCTTCGAATTCGTGTGCAACGCCAGAAGGGCGTCGGGCGACGTTAAGTTCATCAGGAGAGTCGATTACTTCGGCCTTCGCGGTGCCATTACGATTATGGAGGAAAAACATCTCGATCTTACGAATGCAGATACTCATTGTTCTAGTCTGTTAAGTTATATCGGTACAAAACTAGACGAAAATTCTACCTGTGTTCCCAAAAGGAAATCAAGAACATTTTGCTTCAAACTCCGAAGCCGCACTCGGAAGTGGATAGCCATGCGAAATTCCGCATGGGCTGCACACAAAATAATACGAACAGACGCATCTTGGGAACACTTTCGTAGTTTTCGTAACAAGGTGACGTCCCTAATTCGAGAAGACAAGCAATATCACCATTGGAAGCTGATCGACCAGATGGAACGACATCCTAAGTTGCTGTACACCATCGTAAACACCGCGACCAAGGTTAAGCCAGGTGTATTTCCTATCCAGACAGAGAACGGACTGACTGATAATGTCAAGGATACAGCTGATGCCCTAATATCATTTTATGCGCAAGTATTTTGTCCAAAGAACGTGTCAACGCTGACGTCTTTGCCGCACCCACTACAAGTCGAATGCCTTAGCAACATCGAGGTAAATCCTACGGTTGTGCGAAAGCATCTACGCCGGCTGAACGTTCGCAAATCACCAGGAGAGGATGGAATAACACCCGCTGTTCTGAAGTCATGCGAGCTGGAGCTTTGTGGCCCACTAAGTGGTCTATTCAGGCACTCATTGAATACGGGAACCGTACCAACTCAATGGAAAACCGGTGTTATCACACCAATCTACAAAGGGGGCAGTCGTTCTGATCCGGCGAATTACCGCCCCGTGACGCTTCTTTCAGCGGTTTCTAAAATTTTGGAACGCCTGGTGTGTGAACGACTTGTTGAACATCTCGAGAACCATCAGCTAATAACTTTCACACAACACGGATTTAGGAAAACATATTCATGCCTGTCTAACTTACTCACGACTCTAAATGACTGAACGCAAGCACTAGACCAAGGGGGTTCCGTTCATGCCGGTTACTTAGATATATCCAAAGCATTCGACAGAGTGAATCACTCCTTACTGCTTCAGAAGCTGCAGAATGTTGGCGTCATCGGAAACCTACTAACATGGTTCACAAGTTACCTGTCTGGACGCAAAGTAAAAGTCAGAATAGATGGTGAAACTTCTCGAACAATTGAAGCCACGAGCGGAGTCCCTCAGGGTTCGGTTCTCGGTCCGATACTGTTTCTCATATTTATAAACGATCTACCGAACTTACTAGCACGTAAGCTTGTTTTATTCGCAGATGATGTAAAAATCTGGACGAAGGTCAACTCTATCGAAGACTGTCAAGTTCTGCAAGGAGATTTGAATAAGCTGCACCAGTGGTCAATCCAAAACAAACTGCCATTTAATTTCCGCAAGTGCAAAATGTTGCAAGTCGGAAAACCCTTTCCCTTTCCCTATACACTTGGCAGCCACCCGCTTGAATGGAGTACATCACAAAAAGATCTCGGAATCTTGGGTTCTGGCACTTTGAAGAACAGCCTACAGTGCTAAGCCGTCTACAAGCGTGCGTGCAGCTTGCTAGGTTTACTGAAACGCATTTTCGGACGTTTCCCACCACACTCACTCGTGAAATTACTAAACACTTAATAATCCGTCGGTGACTACGCTCTACAAAGGCTGGGACGCCATGGATGGAAAAAAACATCTCGCTCCTAGAACGAATTTATCACAAGGCAACCAAAAATGGTTACCGGATTGAATAATTTACCCTTTGAGCAGCGACTGACCAGACTTGGACTGTGCACCCTCGAGCGCAGACGTATCCTACACGACCTCACTCTGACATATCGAATCATCTACGCGAAATCCCACCCTCTCAAACACCTCTTCAAGTTTGGTTCGGTTGTCCCCACACGCAGCCACCCTTTGAACCTTCAAATCCCACACTCACGATTGAATTGTCGTCGTCACTTCTTCGCTGTTCGTGTATGCTTCTTGTGGAATAGCTTGCCGACAGATATTGTTACCTCAGCAAACGAGCACATCTTTAAACAAAGGTTACGAAACCTTATGTTGAGAACTACTGCGTTGGCCCCTACATATTGATGTCTATATATTTTTAACGCTTGGAACTACCGTCCATCCAAAGATTCTTTTCCCTCAGTCTGTGTCGCCATTGAGGATTATTTTTGCTCCATCTATGAAGAACATGGACATGATCATACAAGTAACGATTTTTTTAATAATTTTTTATACGTATATCCTATGGTATTGTACAGCAATTTGCTTTTTTAACAATAAATCTTGAATCTTGGACTATTCTTTGAAAGATACCTAAAAATCTACTGGCCTGTCGATATTTATTCTGGCAGTGAACGTTGCTGTTCATGCTTCCCCTAATCTATACTCCAAGATCTTTTTCCAACGAGCTCCATGTCAACTTTTCAGTTCTCAATCGACATGTCCAAGGAACATTCTTGCCAAGGTGGAGCATCTTGCATTTCTGTATATTGAATGACATGTCATTCATGCCCACCCAATTTGACACGTTGTCCAAATCCATTTGCATTTTCTCACAATCCTCTGCAGAACTTATTGGCGTCCAAATTTTCATATCATCCGCGAACAGGACCATTTTGGACGATATGAGAGGGGGTAAATCATTTATGTACAACAGAAAGAGGAGCGGGCCTAGCACAGACCCTTGTGGGAATCCGATGGTGGTTTTGAACTTTATGGATATCACTCCGTTTACTTTAACTCGGGCGTGGCCATCTGACAGGTAGTTGCACAACCATGAGAGGAGTGGATCACATATTCTCAAACGCATCAGATTTTGAAGAAGAAAATGCTGGTGGACTCTGTCAAAAGCCTTAGAAATGTCGAAGTAACTGACGTGAATGCAAGAACTTCTATCCAACTCCTTCGTCCAGTCTTCTAACGCTATGAGAAGATTCGTTATACAAGAGCTATGATATCGAAATCCATGCTGTGCTGGTGAAAACAAATTACGCAATTCAAAGTGTGAAACCATTCTTTCAGAGACTATAAGTTCCATTGCTTTAGCAATAACAGGTAAAAGTGTGACGGGACGATAATGTACAGCGTCAGCTCGGCAGCCTTCTTTGAATTTAGGTATAATCACGCCGGACTTCCAATCTTTTGGTACCACTCCCTTAATCAACGAATAGTTAAACAAGCTGGAAAGCGGTTCGGATCTTTCGGAACGATCTCGTCAATCTTCAGTTTCAGAAAATCTATAAATTCGTTCAATTGCGAGTCAGGGCTCATGTTGTCCGTGTGTCAATGCGGAATCTGCACGAGAGATTTACTCAGGGTTAATTTATATACCCGGCGAACCACCACATTCAGAGCAAGCGATTGCTGAATACTGCAATCATATTCGAACATAAGTACTGAATAGTAAATAAGACCAAGTGGAGCCTGGAATCCGGTCGCTACGACAGCTTGTTCTTCTTATGTTAACACCAAATCCTCTCTAAATCGGTATTCTAGCTTTGTGGGGATTGAACATCCCTGAGATAAATGGTTGTTGTTGTTGGCCTCCGTCGGTCGATGTCGACCATGGATGTACATCACATCGCATGAATTTCATGTTTTGCAACTTTTTGAATGACTAAACAGTCCGATTCGGGAGGAACAATCTCTCCGCAGCGCTTGCAACGATAGTCAGAACTCTGTTGTATTGCATCAGTTGCACGCCGGCGGCGTGATCTGCGTTCAGCAGCCAGGAGCTGTATTTGCTCCTCCCCGGCTTGCAGTCGACGCTTTACACAATGCCTCCAAAGTGAGCGGTTAAGAGCAAGTTCTTCCCACCTTGCGGGTTCAATGTCAAGAGCTTTCATATCTCTTTGGCAAACATCTTTGTACCGCAAGTGCGGTCTGCCCAATGGTCGACTTCCTAATTGCAACTCACCGTAGAGTAGATCTTTCGGAATTCGACCATTTTCCATTCTATAGACATGACCGAACCACCGCAGGCGGCGCTGACGTAATAGGGTAAACATGCTCTGTAGACCAGCTTTTGAAAGCACTTCAGCGTTAGTCACTCTGTCCATCCACGATATGTTCAAGATACTACGGATGCTTCGTAGATGGAAAGCATTCAGCTTCCGTTCGTGTCTTGCGTGGGTGGCCCAGGTTTCACTGCCGTATAGTAAAGCATTTAGTACGCACGAGATAAATGGTAGGCAGGTTAAAATCACCCATCATTGCTGATTGTGAGTCAAGCGCTGAAGCACTTGGATTAATCTTTCGTTGTACGATTCTGTAGAATAAGGAGACCGTAGACCACACCAAGCATACAAACTTCACCAGATATCAGCGTTAAAGTACACCAAATCTCATCCTTGAGGGTGAATTCTGTCTTGTTTATTGGGCGGCATGGGATGCGATTATGATAATAAAGAGCAACATCGCTACCAATTCTCTCTCGATCGTTCTTTATCAAATTCATATTTTGGCATGGATATCTCCGTTTCAATAATTGGGAAGAATACCGTGTTTCTGTAATGCCGACAATGTCAGGTGAGTAGTGCCAGCATATATCGGTTAACTCCGCTAATTTGTTCGAGGGGATTTATGCATTTGTATATAAACATCTTATAAAGTTTGTAGTGTTCAAATCACGAAAGGTTATCAATGGGACGAGTCGGAATGCTCAAGTTTTTTGGAGCCATCGCTTGACATTCAGGTTGAACCACATGACTAGGCTTTTGTGAGCCGGTACCATCCGCTTGCTCGCTTTCGGCTATTACCCTGGGCAAGCTCAACATGACGTTTTGGGGTAGGTTTCTTCTATTTGCTACCCATTCACGTTTGATACTATCGGTCATTTCGGTTGTCAAGACGGTTAGTTTTAAAAGGCTAGGACCTTGCCGTTTATATTTGGCAGACCACAAGTATGGCTTTTGCAACACCAATAGTTTCGGCTAAATATCGTGTATCACTCAGACTTTTCTTCCGAAGGTACGTCAGCAGCATCTTCCGGAACGCCTAGAAGTACTCGGTTCCCCGAGTCAATCAAGCTATAGTCAAGCTCTTAGAACAACCTTTGCTTAACCAGCTTGGATGATGTGCAGACACTTGCTTTACCAGTTTCCGCGTCGCATCTCGTATGTATCCTTCTCCACAGGAACAGTATAATTGATAAATACACATTGATGTTGCCTGACGTGGTAGCTGTTCTTTAAGCTGCTGTCAGATCATTGGTTGGCTAGTGAAGGTTATTCTAGCTCTTCCAGTTCTGTTCGCTATTTGTTCGAGCTTGCGTGTCAAGGAATCGTTTGATCAGAACAACCGATAAGGAATTCCTTCAAATGTTTCGCTGAAAAATATGGCGTGTTTTATTTAAATGCATTTGTTTTCACTCTCAGTGTGCGACCTTGATGAGTGAGATCTTCAACAATATGATCAACGTTTAACAATACAAATTCCTCTGTGCTGTGGTGATCATTGTTGAGGCTGGTGCTTGTGTGTGGTTTTAGCTAGAACTGGAGTGCAAACACGCGGAAAAGACAAAAGTTATGTTTTGCTCACATCCCTCTGCACACACACACCACTATTGTTATCAGGTGGAGACAGTAAGATTAAATTCAGTCAGCCTTGAAACAGTAAGAAAGTGGTAGACAATGCTATACCTGAATGCTACTGTTGCATAGGGTTCGTACAACGAACCACAATGTTCAAACACACAATCACATAGCGTTCGTGGTCAATCACTCAAGGCGCTTATGGGGTATGTTAGCAACACATCACTTTGGTCATCCATAAGCGCCTTCAGTGCTTAACTACGAATCACTATGTGATTCTTTGTTTGAACATCGTTATTCGTTGCAACAGCGGGAAAGACTATTTTACACCACTCACCCTACGATTAGTTCCGTAGTTAAGGGCAACACGATCAGGTTTCGCGTGCTTGAAGGACCCTTGTAGGACCCTCTGTTGAGTAATGTTCGTTCAGACAACACTGTTCTATCACGTGATCACAGAAAACGGTGAAATGCAACGATAAACAAAATGTCTGCAATGTCTTGCAATCTTTCCTACCTGAGTTGAATCTCTCAGTTCACTTACGTCTCCAACAGCAGGGCTACAATTTCGCTTCTGCAAATGAAGATGTTTTTTACGGAGATTGGTGAATATGGTGATTGTTAGTAAACCATCGTGCGATGATCACAAATCTGTCAGCTCAAATCTGACTTTTTTGTGCCGTTTTACCTCCAGATATCACTTAGTTGGCTTGATACTGTCTAACCCAGGATGAAGCATAAGGCTGCAACAACTGAGCCTGCTTTGTGACATTCTTTTTCTACTTGGCGTACCATGCTAACCCTATTTCTGAATCCCGTTCCACTGATTGTGTGGCATATCTTTTGTGCTCTAAACAACGACTATCAGAAAACCAAGTTTAATACAGCATTTTCAAACTGGGGAATCGATATATACAGCGCGTCGTCTGATTGAAACAGTTAGCTCACGCTGATTGAGTACTGCTCATGTACACTTGAAAAATCACGTACTCCTCTCTGTTTATGTGCTAGATTCTGGATCGCTCTGGTTACATTTGACTTTTCGTACCGTCGTCTCAGGGATGACTTGATCCTGCTGTTCAACATTTTGCATACAGTGGATCACCCACTTGAACACTTGTTTCATCCACAAGAAGCACGTGGTAGCAGATCGCAGGGCTACACACTAATTATTCCACACTCCAGATCAAATTGCCGAAGGTTTTTATTTGCTGTCCGAGTTTGTTTTATACGGAACTATCTGCCTCCACTAATCATTTGCGCATCAAGCCTGAACATGTTCAAGGCTGAACTTGACAAGTATATGTTGACCAAATCCAACCTCGCACCTGAATACACGTGCTGACTTTCCATACCGTTAAAACATTTGTGTTGTTTTTATGCATTCCCTATAATTTTAATCTGTTGAGCGACAACCTATCTGTCTTATCAGCTGGGCACAAAAACCCGTTGTTGTTGTTGTTGTTGTTGTTGTTGTTGTTGGCCTCCTTCGGTGGGGTTTACTGGCACTTAATCGCCAGATCATTAATCGCCAGACACTTAAACACCAAGTCACTTCATCCCCAGTCAATTAATCTTCAGTCACTTAATCCCCAGTTTGATAACTTCTGAAGAATGCAGACTACGTTCAAATGAATTTATTTAGCAGATAGTTTGCAATTGATTTTAAAAACGTCAATCTTTCCGTAGTTGAGTATCGCAACACACTAAGCAACTTATTATGTGTAATTGCTGTTTTGTTTTGTAAAAGACAGTAAATTGCTGGTGGTGTGACACCTTCAGTATATTGAAAATGTATAGTGTATAACTGGTAGGAAAGCGAAGGTACAACCTTGAACGTCCCATCAGCAAACCACATCTTGCTAAGAGACAGTGCATCAACCAGGTTTCGATCACCGAAGATAAAAAATCTTGCATCGTCACTATGGTCTTTAGAATCATACAGCAAGAAATCTCTGTATATATTTGGAACATCAAACATGGCGTCATTTGAGAGGGACGGGAGAGTGCATGTTGGGCCTTTCCTTCTTATACTGTTTTGATGCCTGTTAAGTGTCCGCGAGATAGCACTTTTTTGAGGTAATGCCGTTAGAGTGCCTAATGACAGACCAGATGTGACCGAAATCCGTGAGGCAGAGGGGGTTGCATTCATTTCTAACATTTTTTCCTTCATTTTAGCCACCGCATTCTTCGTCAAAACTTTTTCTTTGTTGCACTCGTGATTGTAAAGTGCGAAATTACGTACGATATCATCATTAGATGTAACTAATCTCGCTCTACACTTGTGTGGTTGATAAACTTACTACATTTCCAATTAATATTGCCATTATTTGATTGTTTCTCGAACCAAAACTCGCTTCCAATGTAAATTAATGTCCTTCGACGTTTTGCCACTTGTACCATATTCAAGAGTCATTGCACACATTTAAATATCTTCTTATCTTAAATCTTTTCTTAAATACCTAAACAGTCCTATTTGGGAGTAAAAATCTCTCCCGCAGCGTTGACGGCGATAGACAGTACTTGGTCGATCGGCGTCAGTTGCTCGAAGGCGGCGTGAACTATGCTCAGCTGTCAAGAGCAGTATCCGATTTTCCCCGGCTTTGAGACAACGTTTTACGCAGTGCCTCTTCTTACTCGTAATGTAAATGTCAAAAGTTTTTAAATCTCTTTTGCAAACCTCCTTGTACCGCAAGTGCGATCTTCCCAAAGGTCGGCAGTTTCACTTTCACTCACTATCGAGTAGACCTTTTAGAATACGGTATTTTTTCATGCCGAACATATGGTGCACTAAGATGAACTTGCTTTGTAAACTAGTTTTTGAAAGCACTTCGGCATTCGCTACGTGGTCCATCCACGATTTGCTTTTTAAATGGAAAGCATTCAGCTTCTGTTCGTGTCTTGCGTGGATGGTACGGGTTTCAGATTCCGAACGAGTTGTAGCAACAGAAACATTTGGTTTTGTGCTGGACTGCCTTGCGAAAATCAGATAGGATGGATTTTGGCTCAGTCACTTTCGAGATACATTGTAGGGAACTGTTCCCATGCCATTTTTGTTAGCAAAACGACAGAAGCGTTCGTTGATAACCACAGGTTAAGTATTGATTCTGATGTTGATTATCCGCTGGAACTGTCCTCAAACGACACGACTACCTTGGGTTTAATTCGATATTGGATCATCTATCTC
>JACCGJ010018126.1:0-13330 GCA_013407085.1 Atriophallophorus winterbourni | reverse complement strand
CTTGTGGCATAGCTTGGCCGATAGAATTGTGACTAATCGACGAGCACATCTGTAAAACAAAGGGTACGAAACCTTATGTTGAGAACTACTGCGTTGGCCCCTACCTATTGATGTCTATAAAATTTTAACGCACGGAACTACCGTCCATCTAAAGATTCTTTTCCCTCAGTCTGTGTTGCCATTGAGGATTATTTTTGCTCCACCTATGAAGAACATGGACATGATCATACAAGTAACGATTTTTTAATATATAATTTTTTATACGTATATCCTATGGTATTGTACAGCAATTTGCTTTTTTAACCATAAATCTTGAATCTTGAGCAATTGGATCGAATTTTCATTGTACGATTCCGTAGATGATGCGGACCGGTAGACCCACCAATAATGCAAACTTCACCAGACATCAGCGTTAACAAACACCAAATTGTATCCTCGAGCGTGAATTCTGTGTTGACTATTGGATGTCACTGGGTCGATTATGATAATAAAGAGCAACACCACCACCATTTTTCTCTCAGTCGTTCCTTATTAAATTCATATTTGGAATTGTAACTCCGTTTCAATCAGTAGGGAAGAATACCATGCTTCTGTAATGGCGATAATGTCAGGTGAGTAGCGCGAAGATATCTCGGTTAACTCAGCTAATTTGTTCGGAAGGCTTTGAGCATTTGTATATAAACATCTCACAAAAGTTTGTGGTGTTCAAATCATGAAAAGTTATCAGAGGGCCGACGCGGTTACAGTCGGAATGCTCAAGTTTTTTAGAGCTATCGCATGACATTCAGGTTGAACCTCATCATTAGGCGATTGTGGGTCGGTACTATTCGTTTGTTTGCTTCCGGCTATTACTCTGGGCAAGCTCAACTTGACGTTTTGGGGTAGTTTTTTTTCTATTAGCTTTCCATTCATGTTTGATAGTATCAGTCATTTCGGTTGTAAATAATTCAATTCAATACAATTTGAATGGTCTAAAAAGTATATAGCTTAACAGAAACCACAGAATTATATTGGAATTACTAATAACATGGGTAGTAAAACGGGATTTGTTTGCTTACTGAGAAATTCAGGAATCGAGTTAAAATCCATAGGACAGAAACTGTTTTCATAGTTCAAAGCTTTTATGGTGTAAAATATATAGGTTCAATGTTTGGATTGGTCGACATGAAACTGTCCAAATTCGATTTGAATATATCCAAGTTGGGTGAATGTGCAACATTACAGGGTAGGGCGTAGGTAAAGCATACACGTACAGAATAAAAATACCTTCAACAGATCAGTCTCGAGTCGGGAATACGTACTGTATAGTCGTGACTCCGTCTGATGCGACGTGGTAGTCGCGTGAATAATTTATTTAGTGGATGGTTGGGGGTATTCAGTATATTGAACATAAGAATCAAATCATTTCTAAGACGGCGGTATGGACAGTCGAATAGATTGAGACTTGTAATACGATCCTCGTATTGTTTGTGATTTAAACCGCGTACGAGCTTGGTGGTCCGATAATATATTCTCTGAAAGAGACTGATGTCCTTCTGTAGCCATGGTGACCAAACCTGAACCGCATACTCCATGATTGGCCTCCAGTACGTATTAATTATTCGTTGAACGGTTTGCTTCGTGAAACTCCCGAACACGCGTTTTAGCAGAAGCAGTACACGTGACGTCTTTTCATAGACAGCTGTTGCGTTTTGTGACGGTTTCAAAGTGCTGTTCACCCACACACCCAAGTCCTTCTTCTTGTCAGTGCATCCAAGAATATGGAAACCAGAGTGTAAGAGAACTTGGAATGACTTCCAACTGTCAATACCTTGCATTTTCTGACATTGAAAGGCAGTGCATTTCTAACTGACCAGTTTTGTAAGGCATCGAGGTCCAGCTGAAGCTGTGAGCATTCCTCAGTTGTGCGTACTTGTGTTCACAGCTTGATGTCATCCGCAAATAACAAGATTTTGCAGTGAACAAGTTTAAGTAAGTCGTTGACATACATCAGGAAAAGAATTGGCCCAACCACTGATTCCTGCGGCACCCCGCTCGTTGCTGCAATAGGTCGTGAAAAAGCACCATCAACCTTTACTCGAATGACACGGTCGCGGATATAATCCTCAAACCAGGTTAGTAATGAACCCTTGGTTCCACATAGCTCTATCTTTTTAGTAACAGACTGTGGTTGATACGATCGAATACTTCAGACATATCAAGATAACAAGCGTGTATGGTGAGACCTTTGTCTACAGCTTGTGTCCAGTCATCGAGGGCGAGCAAAAGGTTTGAAAGGCAAGAGTGTCTTTTTCCGAAGCCGTTTTGTTCGACTGCGAGCAAGCCATTGTCTTCCAGATGTTTTGTGACGCTGTTTGCTACTTTATAGATCACCGGTAGTAGTGTAACTGGTCGATAGTTGGATAATTTAGAACGGTTTTCTCCTTTGTGGAAGGGGGTAATGATGCCATTCTTTCAATCACAGGGTACGAAACTTTGGGATAAAGAGAGGTTGAACAAGTTGGTGAGAGGCGTACACAAAGTATAAGCACAGTTTTTAAGAATCAGCGGGGTAATTTCTTCAGCTCCGGGAGATTTTCTCGTGTTCAGATTAAGCAATGTGGTGAGGACACTCTCCGAGGTAATAGTTAGCTGTTACAAAACATTTTATGTTGATATTACACGGAGTTAAGGGACAGGTAACGGTGTTTGGTGGGCTGGAGACAGTAGAGAAGAAATGGGCTATAACATCGGCAGATTGCGATGCTGTTGTTGTTGTTCAATCACGTTTCTTTAGAGCCCAAACTCCTGGTTTCATCCTTGACGGATTATTTATGATCTGGTAGATAATTTCGGTGGTTGATTCCATTTTGTTGAGTAAATGATTTTGATAATTCAGTTTGTCATCAACAACAAGTTTGTTTACTTTATTTCTCAGCAAACGGAATGTCTCCCAAATCTCAACAATGGTATCATGTCGATGAGCCCGCCATGCAGCATTTCGCAAGGTTAACCATTTTCGTGTTCGGCTTCTCAGCTTAAATGTATATCCATTTTTGCACATTTGGAACAATATGAGAGTGCATTTCAACGCCAAATTTAAGTTCGTTTATCCTCCACTGCCACTTATCGTGAACGTTGTCGGACTTGTGACCCGGGTCTGTGGCGTTCTTAAAATTAGTTTTAAGTTGTGAAATGTCAATTTTTCTAATCACCTTGTTGATGTCACTTGTTCTGATTGCCTGGCAAATATAGTCAAACGGAATAACTAAGTGGTCACTGAGTCCTATTGGAACTTCATAAGTGAGACTTCCATTCACGTGCTCTTCTTTTGTCAGTATCAAGTCCAAGATTGACGGCGTATGAAAACCACGAAATCGGGTATTGTTGAGAATATGGTTGTAGATTATCATTTTTAAATCGGTGACGGCCAATTGACACTGGTTAACATATCCGTATCATGATCGAAACGTTACATGAAAGGAAAAATGTTACGGGAATGCGTTGACATGTTAAATAGGTTAGACAATCGCACAGTGCATAGGCAGCGTGATGTGTAACCCTATCCTTTCTTTATAAGGTTTGTTTCGGATGCTCAGAAATAGCTTTGTTGAGCGGTGATAGATTCGCTGCCTAAGTTCCACATCCTAACATAAGTTCCATATACTTAAAAGAGTGTTTTGTTTTGTTTATCTTTGTACCGCCTAAGCGAGTACAAAAATGGTGTTTTGTTTTGTTTGTGCTTGTAACCCCGAAGCGAGTACAAGAGTGTTTTGTTGTTTTTGTCTCGGTAACAAGATCTTGAATGCGTGCTTTATTAACACAACAACAAAAAGCCGAACAGCCTGAGTGAGAGAACAACCATATTTGAATTTGTTCAAAACTTATGGTGAAACAAGCAAATAGCTGTACAATACAATAGGTTATACCTACAAGAGCTAGACAAATCGACCTTTCATTTTTGCATCCATGTAGTTCGTAGAAGAAGTAAAAGCAATTCCAAGTGTGAAGTAGAGTAGAGAAATGTCGATCAGAAATGTATACTTATGTTTCCAAGTGCGTGAGTAAAACGAAAGCACGTATTGTCTCCAGTATTCCGGGGACAACATATTACAAGCACAGTAGAAACCTAAATTCTATACCCATCACTCCTTCAGGTGTTCTCATCTCCGGCCTCTGGCTCATTTGCATGCATGTCTGATGAGTTTCGTGCCAGACGATGCGTGCTTATTGTTGGGGCTACCGGGTTGGATGGCGACGAGCGTCGGTGGCTGGGTTGTCTCGGTTTCAATAGTAGGAGGTTTTTCAAGGATTCGACGATTTATGGTTGAAACAGTCGATTCTTTAAAACACCCCAGGATGACGGTATAAATGAAAATGTGAAAAATATAATAGAATAACAGGAATAGAGAATATCAAATGTATGGCTCACGAATGATATTCTTTTGCATATGTAAGTCCAATTTCGCTTTAAACACTGCCAGGCAAGGAGAGTCCATCACATGTTGGGTTAGGGAATTCCAAAGTTATAAGACACGTATGGCGGAAACGTGGCGCCGACAATCAATACGGGAACTTGGGACGTAAGGGGATGAGGTATGTTCGCGTTTCACTTTACCATCACACACATCAAGCAAGCGTGTTAGCGGATGTCTTTCGGTAGACACAATTCTATTCAATTTTTCGGTTTACGGAACATTGCGAAGACCCATCACTATCATTGTTGCTCTGTGATAGATTGTATCAAAGAGAGCAATATACTTTCTCAGCCAAGAAGCCCGAACCTAGACCGCATACTCCATCGTATGGCGAAGGTAGACATTCATTATCCTTGGTAAAGTCTTCAGCGAGAATCTTCCAAATATTCTTCGAAATATAGCTAACAATCTGTTGACCTGTCGATATATGTTCTGGCAGTGCACCGTGCTCTTCAGGTTTCCACTAATCCATACTCCAATATCTTCTAACGAGCTCCATGTAAATTTCGGTTCCCAATCGATATGTCCAAGGAACATTCTTGTCAAGCTGGAGTATCTTAATTTCCGTATGATGAATGTTATTTCATTCAAGGCCGCCCAATTTGACACGTTTTTGTCTAAATCCTCTGCAGTTTTTCACTATCATATGCAAAACTATTTTTCGTCCAAATTTTCATGTCATCCGCGAACAGGACCATTTTGAATGATATTAGATGGGGTAAATCGTTTGTGTATATTAGAAAGAGAAGCGGGCCTAGCACGGATACTTTTAGGACTCCGCTGGTGGTTTTGAACATTTGGGATATCGCTCCGTTTACTTTAACTCGGGCGTTGCGATCTGACAGGTAGTCACACAACCATGAGAACAATGTTTCACATATTCATAAACGTATCAGTTTTTGAAGACTCAAATGGTAATTGACTCTGTCAAAACCTTAAAAATTTCTAAGTAACAGACGTAAATGCAAGAACGTCTGTCCAACTCCTTTGTCCAGTCGTGTAACGACGTGAGAATATTAGTTAGACAAGATCGATGAGATCGGAATCCGTCCTGCGCTGTTCTGATGAGCAATCTCGTCCGCTTACATCCGACGACCCCCGTTCGAATATGCATTCAGCTCGCGGAATCCGTGTTTCCAACAAGATACGCCTGGCCTCGAACAGCGACAACGGCGAGCATCAAAGATTACCAACGGCTTTCAAAATATTTCCTACGAAGAACAGCTGCAGTATAGCGGCCTCTTCTCAAACCATTACCGACAACTCCGCGGAGATTTGTAACAAACTTTCAAGGTCATCTGCGTCGGGAAATTGTATCTGCCTACTTGTCATTTGTCAGTAGTTCAAATACAAATACCTTCATAATTGTCGTTCAATTAACATCTGATACGGGGAAGTATCATACAAACTTAAGCGTTTGTAATGACATTGTCAGCCGTGACCAGGGTATGGTACGCGAGAAACTGATCCGGACAAAGCCGAGTCACGTCTCACATGGGGTGATCGTGTTGCCGGAGCCGCCTCACATGGGGTGAACCTGCTGCTAGCGGGAATCGCCCGTCTGACATGGTCTTGGGATGATCCCAGTAGGAGCAGATGTAGGCACATCCGCAAGCTTGACAACGAAGAACCAGATGCTTCAAAAACATAGTCCGCGCTAAGAATTTCCTGCAGCCCCAGAGTTGATGACAAACGGCCTCGCCTGGTGAAAGCTGAGTGTGGTTTATTCGGGCTGGTAAGGATCTAGTTTGATCGGTTTCGTGCTAGACGGTGTGTGCTCATGGTTCGGACTACCGAATAGGATGGCGACGAACGTCGGTTATCCGTGTGTGGAAAGTCACGGTTTCAATAGTATTAGGTGCATGTGTACCTGAGGAGTGAAAAGAAAAAAAACTCTCTGGTGCATGGGTATAAGGCCACGACTAAGTTATACTGATGAGGTACATAAAACATGCACGGGCATATGCCAAGTTATACTAACACGTTGAATATGTTCTACATAGTCAGCGAACAATACGGATTGCCGTTTTGATCGCCTAGTTGTTGTGGTGGCGGACGCTGAGTCAGTAGTATGTATAGTAGTGGTTATCACCGGTGGTACTAGAGTTGGGGTTGGGTGTGGCGGATTAGCTTATTCAACCGTAGTAACCATGAACGTCGGTTTGACTCTGTCAATCAAGATCGTGTCGTGTTGATCGTCGCGGTCAATCACAACTGTTTTTTGAACCGCTGAATTTTCCTAAATGGTCCAGCATAAGGAGGGATCAGAGGGTGCTTCACCATGTCGTTTCGGAGAAAGATATAATGGCAATGTGCCAACTCCTTCGGCATGTGGGACGGTTTGGTCTGAATTTGCGGGGTTGGGTGTTTGAAACGATTCATATAATGTCGCAAGCGCGCCACGTAATCTCCATAACCAAATGGTGATTGTCTAGCCGGGGAGGCATATTCATCAGGTAATGCGATGGTACGACCGAATGTTAACTAAGCGGCAGTGGCTTGCAAAGGGGATTTAAAGGCTGACCTTAAACCTAAGAGGACAATCGTTAGTACCTCGCTGTGCCATTAATGCGGCTTTGAGTTGCCTGCGCAACCTTTTCACCATACAATTAGCAGCGGGGTGGTAAGCAGTAGTTCGGTGATGTTGGCCACCCAGAGAAGGCTCCATCGAAATTGGAACCTCGGTTCGATGTAACGACAGTCGGACAACCAAAATGTGCCACCCAATGTTCGAAGAAGTCATGCGCAACACTCTTGGAAGAGCACTTGTGTAGCGGAAAGAGCAGCTGGTGAAACTGTCTATGCTTGGGAGGATGTATGTATAACCACGTGGGGGTAACAAGCCAACTAGGTCTAGGTAGATGTGAGAGAAACGCTTGTCCGGTTCGACAAAACAGTTTGATCAGTAGTACATGTCTCGTTCCTAAATTAGACGCTCATAATGATTGTCACCTTACGTGCTGTTCGACAGCTCTGCTAATTCCGAGCAATTCATTGATTGGCAAATAGGTTTTCGTGGTTCTGCTATTTGAACAACGCAGTGGATTCCATTAAAACTCAGCGGCATCAACTCTCTTCCTTATAGTAATCAATCACATCAGTATGATCTTAACAGGCTCATTTTACTCTTCGCGGTCCACATCAAGGTTTGGCGTCGTATAACTAGATTCGAAGATCATCAACTCCTACAACCTGACCTCGACCGCTTCTACCAGTACGCATTTAAACACTATTTGCCATTCAACTCTACAAAAAGCCATATTCTTGTCATTCGACATTCTGTACGTTACTCTTATCAATTGGGTGGCTAACTTTGCAACATGTGGACCAGGTAAGCAACCTCAACCTCATCGCACAGCAAGACTTGAGCTGCTCCGGCAAGTGCGACAAGGCTGCAAGAACCACGAACCACACTGTTTGTCTTCTGAGGCGACTTTTCAGACGCTTTGACAGACGACACTTTCCACAGATACTGTCCGCTTACATCCGCCGTTTCCAAGCTCCAGTATGCAGTCAGCCAGTTGCATTCGTGGCTCCAACAAGATACGCACGCCCTGGAACAGCTACAACGGCGAGCACCAAAGCTTACCATCTTAGAACTTGGAAACACAACACCCGATACGTGCTTCCTGGATTTCATGACAATGTTTCAAACGTTAGATTTGGTCGTTACTATACCGCTTTTCGTCTGCATGCAAAGAATGATTATGGAAATCAGCATAAATAAGGTCGAAGTCAGGGGATTTGTATCGCCCGCTGTTGAAAGCTGTCAGCTTGAATCATTACATCATTTCACATACATTGCCGATAACCTCTAGCTAGATATCGATTGATAAGCGCGTTGGCAAAGCAACTTCTGTATTGCATCTGCCATTGAACTGCCATGTCTGGGGCAACCGAAAGCTTTCCGTGAGGACAAGAATGCTGTTTCATGTTTCGTGCGTACTAAACGCTTTCCTATGCGCAGCAAAACCTGGATCATTTACGCAAGATACGAACGGAAGCTAAATGCTTCTCGTTTAAGTAGCATCCGTCGCATCTTGAACATATCGCGGGTGGACAAATCTGATACCTGAGGCATATTTATCTTACTAAGACAGCGTCACCGACGCCTGCACGTCCATGTGTTAGAATGTAAAATTGTCGTATTACAAAATTTCTACTCTATCGACAGTTGAAATCAGGAAGTCGATCTTTGAGCAAGTCGAACTTGAGTTACAAAGACGTTTGCAAAATGAGAAATGAAACCTTTTGTCGTTAACCCCACGAGTTCGAGACAACTTGCTTTTGGCGTCCACTGTGGAGGTCATGTGTAAAGCGTTAGTTTCAAGCTGTGAAAGAGCAGATACGGTGCTCGTTTAATGAACATAATTGATGCCGATCAACCAAGTATCTTCTTTCGCTGTTGGTACTACGAGAGAGATTAGTCCATCCGAATCGGACTGTTTATTCATTCGAAATGCTGCACTTGTGATGTACCTCCGTGGTCAAGGTCGACCGAAGGATGCCAACAACAAAGACTACAACAATATATTAGCACATTCCTTTGCCTAATCGGGTACAATGGGATTCCTGTATAGCTTTTAGCAAGGGGGAAACTATAAGGAAGAACTATCAATTGAGTATTTGTATATACGTCCAGGCTCCTCGTATCTAGACGAGTAGGTAAAGCGATTGAGTTTTGTAGCAGTATTGTGGAAAACATTGAAACACAAGATCAGTGCGCATTTTTTAAGTGCCTGTTATGAGTCCTATTTTGTGCCTTACGTTTAGTAAAAACCCCAACTCTTCTAGCGGAAAATCGCACAGTGCCCCATGTATTGATTTGATTTGACATTGATTCACTTCTCTTATCGTATATTACTATATCTGGTTCATTCTTGATTATCCATCATCATCAATCAATTAAAGTGGACGCATGTCCTCTGTTCTGACGATGATACTTGCAAAACCGGCATTTTCAGTAGCGTTGTGTGCATCCGATGCCAACATCGGTAATCGGACCGTAGCGTACACAACACCTGGTGATAAAGTAAACCCACATTGGCAATCTCAAGCGAACGATTCCAACTAATTTTGTAGCGCAATTCGAAAATGCTCAGGTTCTGGGATATGGGACTTAGTCGGGTTCATTGACGAAAAACTTCATATCCTGTTTTAACCTGTTCTCTTGAGTTATTTGCACAGGATTCGAGGGCGCTGGATGCAAAATAAACCACGTCACTCTTCGCTATTCACATCCATTTGTCGATTGCTTAATGATTCATCTTTCATGTCATGTGATAAGAATTTGACTGATGTGAGCGATGAGAAACACCCATCCGTTTGTTGTTTGTACTAGCTGCAGACATTCCAATAAAGACATCAGCCACAACAGTAAAGAATTGACTGTAGTTAAAGAGCCTAATTAAATGGAGAGTATACTGTTACATCTGGAAAAACAGTTTGCCAAAATGAAAAATTCAATGGATCTATTGATCAAACCAACAACGAAGGATCAAAAGCATTCAAATTCATCTTTAGGCACCACTAGAGCCCCTAAATATTTTGAAATATTGCCACAAGACACCAAAGAGTTAGATACAATCGAATCAAAACTAAAACCACCCTCAAGTGTTGTGCTTGAGAAACCAGCTTCAAAGGAGCCAATATACTCTATAAAGCACGGAAAGACTTTAGGCGTAATCGGCACAAATATTACTGAGTCAGAAATCACGCTCTTCTATGCAAGGCAAACACATGACCTTGAGAATTGGTTAGATATTTGCAATCGAATTGGTTTAGATGCTGTACACTCGACGTTGGTAACTCGGCTCGCTCGTCACCCGGAGTCCCCAAACCAAAACAAACCACGCTGTCTTAGGGTCACTTTTGTCAACGAATGGGACGTGGAAAATGTCCCACTCAATTCGTATTTGCTCCGAGCACAAAGTGACTCACACCACCGTATATACGCTGACGTACCTTGGTGGGAAAGACAACGAACACCGAATGGACGAGATCAAGCAGCATCAAGGAGTATTATCCTTCTCGACGTTCCTGAAAATACGGGAGCCACAACAATTTAGGAAAGAAAAGGCCACGATTGTAAACAGTGGTTATTTATTGCCGAGACTATCGGCTCCTCAAATTCTGTAATCGCCGACACATACCGAATACCTTGCTCACCGAACTATCAAGGAAAATGCTCAAATCCACTTAAGATTACATTTTTGTCAAGTAGTATGGCAGATGCTGTTCGATCCGAACTAAAACTATACAGAAAGAGATTACCTGATAAAGCTAGATTGTGAAATCCCAGAGACGTTGATGCTGTCAAATTGCACCGTTCCATTTCGAAATCAATGTCGCCAGCAAAAATACCTTAATTTGTTTCAAAAAACGACAAAAGTCCGACGTCGACAGCGTCGGACCAATAAATACTGTTACTGACCCGTTGTTACATGCTAAAAGCTCAATTAAGTGTCTCTATACGAATGCCCAAAGTTTGTTTAATAAATTGGCTGAACTAACCGAGCTGTGCAAACGATACTCACCAGACCTCGTCGCAGTGACTGATACCTGGTTTCAATCTTGTATGAATGAAAGCAAAATGTCGATCCCATACTATCACGCAACGATCGTCCTCGAAAAGGTGGTGGTGTGGCTCTATACTGCCACGAACGTCTTCAGTGCATTAAGATTCACGATCGCAATCTCTAATCAGAAGATACACTCTGGTGTAGCCTTACACAGGAGTCACAGAACGACTGCAACATTGGAATAATATATCGCCCTCTGTCTTCGACGGATGCTTAAAAGGACCGGTTTTTAGAGGCTCTACACTATGCCGGAAAGATGCGAAGCTCCCAATTACTGGTCATGGGAGACTTCAACCTTCCTCGTCTGTTTTACCAGATGAGATCATCCTCTACACACAACTGATCATAAATTCCGTGACCTGATCGACATGTATAACCATGTGTCCGACTTAACTCGCAGAAGACGATCAGAGTTACCGTCCGTTTTTGATTTAATCCTTACCTCCGAGACAACAGCTTTTGAGGGTGTTGACTAAATTGCCCCACTCAGTCGGAGTGATCATCTTGTGTTAGGCTTTGAATATGTATGCAGCGCTAGACGAGTATGTTTGTCCGCAAAACTACTAAGAAGGATCGACTACCTGAGTTTACGTGACGCGTTTGGGTTAGTAAATTCGCGAGTGCTTGTTTACCACAACACGGAAACACATTGCACCGCACTCACAGAAAGACTACAGTCAAACATATATCAGAATTCGCGATTTGTTGATGAACAACGGGTAAGCGACTTTCGCTTTAATCTTCGTAGTCGCACGAAAAAATCGATCAAGCAAAGGAAATCTGCTTGGTTTCAACACAGAAATACCAGGACCGATGCTTCTTAGCAAACATTTTGCAGAATTCGCAACAAAGTAATCACTCTCATCCAGGAAGACAAGTAAAATTACCATCGCTTTTTATCTTTGAAAATGGAAGGAAATCATAAATTGCTATATCGGATTGTCAATGCTCGATCTAGAGTGAAACCATGGGTGTTTCCTGTTCTTACTGACAATGGGTTAACGGTTTTAGAAAAAGAAACAGCTGATGCTCTCGCTAAATTTTATGCTAAAGTATTAAGCGATTAAACTGACTGAAGCGTTACCGCCATCAACTCCGATGCAACAGCTGGCTGAGATCGAGATCAATTCAGCGATTATACAACGACATTTGTGTCAAATGAATCCTAGGAAACCGCCTGGAGCGGACGGAATAACTCCGACTATACTGAAATCCGGTGACCAGCAGCTGTGTGAACCATTATGAATTCTCTAACCGAAGGGTGTGCCAACAGAGTGAAAGACAGGGGTAATTTCACCAATCTACAAAGGTGGTAGACGTTCGGATCCTACAAACTACCGTCCTGTAATCCTACTTTCGGTGATATCAAAAGTTCTAGAGCGTATGTTGTTAGCCTCCTTCGGTCGATGTCGACCATGGATGTACATCACAATCGCGTAAACGTTCAAGTTTTGCAGCTTTTAGAATGACTAAACAGTCCGTTTCGGGGGGAACACTCTGTCCCGAGGCGCTGGCAAGGAAAGTCAGAACTCGGTTTTATTGCGTCAGTTGCATGCCGGCTGCGTGATCTGTGTTCAGCAGACAAGAGCTGTATCTGCTCCTCTCCAGCTTGCAGACGACGGTTTACACGGTGCCTCCAATGTGAACGGTCAAGAGCAAGTTCTTCCCAACTAGCCGGGCCAATGCCAAGAGCTTTCATATCTCTTTTGCAAACGTCTTTGTATCGCAAGTGCGGTCTGCCCAATGGTCGACTTATTGATTGCAGCTCACCATAGAGTAGATCTTTCGGAATACGACCATTTTGCATTCTGTAGACAGGACCAAGCCAGCGCAGGCGGCGCTGACACAATAGAGTGAACATGCTCTAGAGCGTATAGTGACGGAAAAATAGTTCATCACTTGGAATCATAAAATATGCTATCTGTAGAGCAGCATTGTTTTCGTAAATCTCGCTCGTGCTTGACAAACTTGTTGACGGTTTTAAACGACTGGAACCAAGCGGTTGACGAAGGAGCTAGCATCCACGCTTGCTATCTGGATATGTCTAAAGCTTTTGACCGAGTTGATCACTTTCGACTACTACAAAAGCTGAAGCAGATGGGTATCAGCGCACTGCTACTCGTATGGCTTGAAAGCTACCTCAGTGGGCGCAAGCCGATCGTTCGTATCAACGGGGTACAATCACAGGTTATTGATGCCTCTAGTGGCGTACCGCAAGGTTCAGTCCTCGGGCCAGTACTTTTCTTGTTAGCTTTCTACAAAAACCGTGATGCACTGAAATATTTCTTTAAA